>CAIGRN010082554.1:0-15104 GCA_903798345.1 Fraxinus anomala
ACAACCTGTGTCCCCTTGATGTTAAGAAAATATGTATTCTTCCCATCATTGATAACACTATGATCATACTGGCAAGGTCGACCCAACAATACATGACACGCATCCATTGACACAGCATCACACCAAGCATTATCAAAATATTTCCTGTAGATCGAAAAAGATATTAGGCATTGCTTTTCGACTGATACCTCACCGCCTTTAGTCAACCACGACAATTTAAATGGTTCGGGATGACGATCTGTCTTCAACTGCAATTTCTGGACAGCCTCGGGACACAACATTCTCACAACTACCACTTTCAATAATCAGTTTGCAGACCTTATCGGCAATTGTGTAGGTTGTGTGAAATATGTTGGTTCTCAACCAGTCGTCCCCTGAGTCACCTTTGGGAGTCAATAGACTCTTGCACACGACTAGAGTTTCATGGCCATCTCCATACAGCGCATCTCCCTATTCATTATCGTCATATACGGGTTTTCCAACCTCCTCAGTTTCGTCTACTACATCTTCCTCAATCAGGAGATTTTTACCTATTTGACTAGTTGGTTTCCTGCAATTAGTTGCTCTATGTCCATGTTCACCACATCTGAAACACCTAATACCCAAGCTAGAATTATCCCACAGTGGTTGTTGAGTAGGACGTGATGCTTGAGGGCGAATTGGCTAACTACCTTTACTTCTGATAATTGGTTTCCCATTCTGCTGCTTTTCCACAGCAAGTCCACCCTGTTATGCTTCAGAAATGGTCTACAGTGAGTGAAGACTGAGGACATCCTATAGGGGCTGTCGTAATCCAACCAAATACAGTGCCACCATCCACTCTTCCATCTCAAATAGATCATTTCGGGCAATCAATTGATAGAACTCCTCCGTATAATTATCAACCAATCTCGTTCCTTATCTCAGAGAATGAATCCGTTGACATAAGGTTTAGGTGTAGCCGAAAGGAAGTTACCTTTCATCTTCATCTTCTCCTAATCAGTGATCTTGGCCTTACCCGCCTATTTCGTGAACGCCTCAACTATTCCCACCATGCAGATGCTCTGCCCTTGAGTTTAATGGCGACCCGCCTTACTTTGATATAATCTGGAACTTCTTTATATTCAAAAATACGTTCAACTTCATTAAACCAATTAACAAATTCTTCGACCTGTAACGTACTAGAAAAATCGGGCAGATCCACTCTGAAATCGAAGTCTACATGACGATCTTCCTATCCATGGTGTTCCCATACTCGAGCATGGTTGTGATACGGGTTTTCAAAACTGGTATCGAAATCGTGACCCTCCTCTTCTCGATCACTGAAAATCCTGTGCCGCTAGACTCTGAGTTAACTCCACAACTTGCCTTTGTAAATCCTCAATCATCACATCCTTAACGTTACGATCACGGTGTAAGACTTCCTCATTCAGAACCAGCCCACGACGATCACGACCACTAACCATGATAGGACTGATGAAATCTCATCCCAAGAAGATGCGACGCTCTAATACCAACTGCGCAGGGCAGAATAAAGTTTATTCTGCATGCTGGTTTTAGCAGATAATTAATAGGGAAGAACACGAGAAAACACCAAGAAAATAAGAGAATTCCTTATTATTCATCCAACATATGAAAAATAGCCTACAAACCGGACTATATAGCTAAGAAATCATAATTATCGGAATTTTACCAAAAATAGTAATCATAAGTCATACCAAAAGAAAGTACGTAATAAAATAAATAATATCCCAAAAATATGGCTCAAATCGAGTTCGTAATCTATTTTAAAAAGGCAAACAAAATATTATCAAAAAAGGGAAAAAAAAATCAATGCTCAGTGACCACGATGTGCGCGCTAAAAAGTTCTTTCTGAATTGGGGTCATGAGCGCGATTCTGATAACCGTAGCCAAAATTATGGCCAAAATACCAAAACGTGTCCAAAAATTGCCCCCACTTAGAAAAAAATCGTCTATTAGTTGCCATTTTTGCGCTGAACCACCAACTCATGATATCTCAATATCATCAACGAGCTATCGAACAACTCGACATCATTTGATTCGGATCTTCCTGCATCATATTGACCATAAAGATGGAAATGCACTTGGAAAAACGAGTTATTAGCATAGCTTTGAGATCCATCTCCTCCATCCATGGCATAGAATTGATCTGCAACCATCTTCTCTCTCTCTCTCTCTACATGTATATATCAATAACCATTCTGGTGGTTTTCCTTTTATAGAGCAAGAAGAGCCAGGGGAAGTCTGATTTTGTGTTTGGGATGTGAAAGGCCAGTAGTAAGGTTGGGATAGATTTTTGGCTTTTCAAAGTATTGTGCAAAAATAATTGTTGAAAATAATATATAAATAAATATATATGTGACCCTTTTTTAACGCTAAAGTATTTGAATGAGATACAAAGGTAACATACAATTATAGTCAATCAAAATATACCGAAGTTCTAAGTCTTATTGCCACCCGATTGTGCTCGTATATAACTTTGATTTACAATTAAATCTGATTTATAAGACATGCATGTTTAACTTCAGTTTAAAGTGCAGATTTAAAAGATTTATTATACATTTTACTGATCACCATATTAACACGCAGCAAAATAAACTATTGCGAGACTGTTAAATAATTACTTTTGCTAAATATTATTGTAATAATATAGAATTTACTTTTTTTTTTGTTAAAGGAGGACGGTACCTCTGAAATTTTATTAATATGTCCCCACATGTAGCGGGGAATACCGTGGTTACATGAGAAAATAATGAAAATAATAAATGGGGAAGTATTACTTCCCTTACAATGAAAATATATGATAATGTACATATATAGAATTTACTTGTGTAGCATGTTTGACATAAATGATATGCTACAAAGACAGTGACACTATGTCCTTCAAGCTATTCTTAAGCATGATTAAACTAAATGCAGGATGTGTGGATACTTAGATAACTACCTGGCAATTCAGATCGATAGATAGGTTTTTAGTTTTAATCAAGATAGGTCAAAGGTGCGTCGGAACGGTCGGTAGCTACTTAGTTTCATCCGACATAAAAGTCTCCTTGTACTATTTTTTTCGATTGTTAGGAAAAAACAGAGAGTAAAGAGGAAAGAAAAACCATTGCTCTCATGTAAACCTCCCTTATTTTTTATATTATTCTTTTTGGACATTAGAGTTCCATTGAGATTCTGCATAGACTTGGGCAGGGTGATTTTGGGACATGTAAAATGCCGTTGGGAATATAACTACGTAACTCTCTCTCTCTCTGACAATGTGGCAAAATCCATAATTAATAGATTTGGATAAACTTTTCAAAATACCATAAATTTACCATATATTACATCTATGTTATATATATACTTTCTCACAACTTTGCAAAGTGGTAAAATCCATAATTAATAGATTTGGATAGACTTTTTCAAAGAAACCATAAATCTGCCATATATTACATCTATGTTAATGTAGAAATTAGAATAAACTGGAGTCAAATTCTAGTATTATTTGGTTTGTTTATATAATTAGGGATCTAATAAATAGGTTGTTAAGAGCTTGGACCTAGGGTGCAATTTCAACTTACTTGGTGATTAAGTTTTGCATATTAGTTGCAGAACAATGTTTTTGTCTTGGTATTTTTATTCTGATTAAACAATAAAATATACGATTTTGTTCCAATTATTGGCTGAGTTAGTATTCATTATAATCAAAAAATTTGTCAAATATCCGGTGATGCTACCAAAAATCGTACCTACTGATTTTCGAGACTGACGACTGAGAATGAGCACGAACGAGATCTTTCGGTACATGAAACAAAGGCGTCGAGGTATGTCATTCTCGCCCCTTCAATACTTAAGTCAGAGAAAGAATTTAAAAAAAATATATATGCTAGAAAACTAGATGAAAACGTACCTTAATAATGAATTGGAATGATATATTTATAGGGGTAGGTGGTGCATTCCTAGTAGGATTACATTGTTGAAATCCCGAGGAGTTCTACCATGATTAGAAGTAACAACTTGCTTTGATTTTGTAATTTCCAAGTGTTTGGATTAAGATAGAATTTTGTTGGTAGAGTCCCTTCCAGATGAGGTAGTATCCTAGCAGGAGTCAAATCCTCTCGAGGAGGCCTGAAACCAATGGGAGAACCCAGTCCTCGAGGTGTTTGCCTGATGAATATGTCCCGAGGATGTAACATATCTTCAATGGGATGGATATGATCCTCGGGCTTGTTGTGCTCGGGATACGAAAATTAGGGTGATCACTGCCCCCATGCATTCAGACCAGAGCCTCGTGCTCGAGGTTCTGGGGTGGATGCATGTTCGTTCTATGAAACGAGCACCAGACCTTGGCTGAGATGTGGTTGGGGTGATGTCCATTTTGAGGTGAAAGATATGATGAGTCATCAGGTAGGCATGATCGACTTAAAGTAAGGCGTGATCAGCCTTAAGCCAGGCATGATCAGCCCTTTAGAAGGAATTATCAGCCTAGAATAAGGCATGATCAGCCTTTAGTTAGGCATGATCAGCCTTGAGTACGGCATGATCAGCCTTCAGTCAGGCATGATCAGCCTTGAGTAAGGCGTGATCAGCCTTCAGTCGGGCATGATCAGCCTTGACCTTGAGTAAGACGTGATCAGCCTAGAATAAGGCATGATCAACCTTCAGTTAGGCATGATCAGTCTTCAGTTAGGCATGACCAGCCTTGAGTTAGGCATGATCAGCCTTCAGTTAAGGCATGATCGGCCTTAAGTAAAGCGTGATCGGCCTTTAGTCAGGCATGATCAGCCTTTTTTGGAGGCATGATCAGCCTTCAGTTGGCATGATCAGCCTTCGGTCAGGCATGTTCAGCCTTTTTGAGTAAGGCATGATTAGCCTTCGGTCAGGCATGATCAGCCTTTAATGGGTGTGCTCGGGTCGAATGAGGTTTATAAATGGATGCTGCCGTGTGGCATCGATTTTTAAGCCAACATAATTCCTTCGTTGGATGATTGCCACGTGTCCAAGATGGATGACCTAGATGATGGGACCTTTTGACTTCCTCAAACATCTATAAATACTCCCTACCCCATTTTATTTGTCACTTTACACTCCCACAAGAATCATCAGACAACCTCGGGTTTAGATCTAAGGTAAAAACTCATGACTCTTAGATAATTCAAGTTTCTAAGTTTTCATTCCTTAGAGATGTCTAGTGGTGATTCATCGGGGTCGAGGCCACTAGTTATCCTGACCTTCATTCTAGGTACAAAGAGCATGAGGTCATCAAAATAGCTAGGGAGTAGGGTTGATGCCCTCGTGCAACATTAGATCCCCGGGGCCCGAGGATAGGGTTACAAGTGCACGAGATGGAGAGTTAGTTATTTTCAAAGATGCCCTTAAGGGAGGGATGAGGTGGCCTCTCCACCTCCTTCTTTGTCGAGGTCCTGATCGAGCACAATATGTGCCTCAGGCAACTTGTCCCGAATGGGTGGAGGATGTAACTTATTTTTTTGTTGCTTGTCGGGCTCTATCTATAAGCCAGAGGCTTGACCTTTTAAGAATGGTCTTCGAGCTCAAATTTTTCCCTACCTTCAATTGCTTTGTTTACTTGTCAACTCGGGGTAGATTTAGCATTCCAAAACTTCAGAGCTCAAGGAAAGGATGGAAATAGAGGTTCTTTTTCATAATTCCTCAAGATCTCGACCATCCATTCAGCCCTAAATGGATGGTGCCTGATACTACTCAATTTAATAAAGGCTAGCCATACTTTGAAGTGCTCGAGAGGAACAGGCACAAGCTGGAGGACCTCGAGCCTCTGGCCTATGACTTGGATCACCACCTCGGTGACGATATCCTTGATATAGCGAATGTGAAAGGCGTTGAGGGTAGGGTACTATCATGTGGTGATTTGTATGCATACTAATCATAACCTCGGGTGGCTAACTTGTTTTTATTCTTTTGTTTGTAGAGCTAGAGATGACATTTGACCCATCCGCCCTCAAACCTGCTGCCATAAGGAAACCCCAGGGACCTCAGGCTCGAGTTTAAGGTTTAAAGAAGGGCAAGAAGATGGCCCGGGATCAGACCCCAACTGTGGTCGTGAGAGGTTCCAGGGAGTCTTCGGGTCACCAGTCTCAAACACCAGCACAAACATCGCTGCCACCTCCTCTGACGATTACTTAGAAGAGGCCTTCTGGTCTAAGGAGTATGCCTAAGGTTGTTGACCTTGAGGACGAGCTTGTACCACCAAAAAGTTCGATGCTCGAGGACTATAGAAGGTGCACACTTATCCCGAGTCGTTATAGGACGGACATTGATGTTAATGTCGGAATGAACACGCTCGAGGCCATGATGGTGAAGGTGAGCTAGTTCTATTCATCCTCGGCTTATTATTATTATTATTATTATTATTATTATTATTATTATTATTATTATTTATTTTTGTTCATCCTTGGGTCTTTATTTTCAGACATAGAGCATAGCCCGGGGTCTGGCTCTACAAGGGTTAGACGATGCTCACAAGACGACCAACCTGGTCATAGCCGTCGAGAAGCAAGAAAAGAGAATCGCAGAGCTCGAGGATGACAAAAAATTAGCCATTCTTGAGGGTGAGCTCAGGAAGGCTTGTCATGAGATCGGGGTTGCTAAGGATGAAGGTGAGGATTCCAAACTCGAGCTTGAGCAGAAAGAGAAAGAGTTCGAATCTAAACTGGCCGAGGCTCGAGCTTGTGTGATTGATGACTTCAAAAGGTCTGACGAGCTTACTTCAATCAAAGGCGATTTTGCACTCTGGGTCCTATAACTATACCTTTAAGCAGGCTTGAGCCTACCTCAGGGCCAGGCTTCCCGATGTCAGTCCAGACAACTTACAACTCGTGCTTGAAGTCGCTGATGGCCTCGAGCTTTCTGCTTTCGAGAGAATAATTATCAAGGACAATGTCGAGGAAGCGATTTACAGGCCCAAGGACCATGCTCTTGATTAGAAATCATGTTAATTTCATTTCATTTTGATGATGTATATTGTCCGATCAAGGCTCGAACATTGTGATCTTTTCATTTTGTTTTCTGCAAGTACATTGCCGAATCATTTAGGTTGAATTTTTTAGTGTTTGTCCTGATCATAGCTTGAATATAAGTTCATCATTTTAGCATTGATGTTTGTTGCTCGTGCACCAATTGTTTATAATTGAACTCGCTTTCATGGACCTAAATCAACAAGTTAAAAACTTGAGCTCTTAAGCGTCGAGCATTAAATACTTGATAATGAGCCTTGAGTAGATCATACAAGAACAGTCGAAGTTGTAACCTCGAGGATTAATAATCAGGCTTGAGGATGTCAAATTCGAATATTCAAAGTTGCACTCTCGAGGACTTTCAGGCCTCAAGCCCGAGGATATCGAACTCGAACATTCAAAGTTGTAATCTTGTGGACTTTCGGGCTTAAGCTCGAAGATGTCGAATTCGAATATTCATAGTTGCAGTCTCGAGGACTTTCGAGTTTAAGCCCGAGGATGTCGAATTCGAACATTCAAAGTTGTAATCTCGAGGACTTCGAGCTTGAACCCAGAATAGTCAAAGTATAGCATGGTGCTCGAGGAAATCCGAGCCAGGGTATTTGTTGTTCAAGATTTGAACAAAGACTCAGGGTGCTTGCACAGGGCAAGGTTTTGTGGTGCTTGCACGAGGCAAGACTTGTGCTGCTTGCTCGAGGTAAGGGTTTGCGGTACTTGTGCGGAGCAAGGCTTGTAAGTGCTTGCTCGGGAAAAGGTTTGAGGTGTTTGCTCGGGGTAAAGCTTTTAGGTGCTTGCACAGGACAAGGCTTGTATGCATTTACTCGGGGTAAGGCTTTTAGGTGCTTGCGCGGAGCAAGCTTTGTAGGTGCTTACTCGGGGTAAGACTTTTAGGTGCTTGCACGGGGCAAGACTTGTACAATGTTTGAGGTTAAGAACATTTTATTTGGGGTAAAATCCCGACTCTAATTATTTGTAACGAACTAACTAAACTGGGGCATACAGGCCCGACAACGTAAAAAGTAGTAAGACGTTGGGCATTCAAGCCCGACAAACTGAAAAGCAAAACGACGCGGGCATGGAGGCCATACTAACAGAAAAGTAAAGAGCAAAAAGAAAAAATCATTAAGAAAACTACTTGTAATATATCTTCAAATTATCAACGTTCCAAAGCCTGGGGAGTGGTCTTCCCGAAGTGTCTCTTAAACTGTATGCTTCTTTTCGGACTTGTCTTACGACTTCAAAAGGTCCTTCCCAAATGGCTCCTAGATTGCCAGGGGCATGACCTGCTGCTTCGACTCTCCTCAATACGAGATCTCCAACCTTGAACTTCCTGGATTTTACTCTGTTATTGAAGTGCTTAGCCGTTTTGTTCTGGTAAGATGCAACCCTTATGGAGGCTTGTTCTCTTACCTCTTCAAGGAGGTCAAAGTGTTCAATAGCGTGTTTCCCGGACTTGGGCTCAAGTCTCCTGAGGCTCGACAGTCTGTCTCAATTGGGAGTGTAGCTTCTACCCCGAATGCCAACATGAAAAGGGTTTCTCCTGTTGCTTTCAATTTGACGTTCTTTCCATGCCTTGAGAACTGGCAGATGTAGTAGAAACACACGTCTATGTGCTATGGTAAAAGAAAATAAAATGTTATCAATTTTAACTTGAGAAATGAACTGTGACCTAATGACGTGACCTGTGACCTCATGTAATTGACCAATGTAAAGCATGTGACTTATGTTTCATCTACTGAGTAAAGATTTGAATAATCATTCTTACCGTGCTGCTCAATGAGGACTCAGAATTCAAAAGCTCATAAAATCAAGTTTTACTTCCAACTTTAAACAAACCAAATATAAATGGGAGACTGATACGATAATCCGCATCATTGAAATTTTTCCTGTAAATGGTATATGAACCATAAGAAATTTTCTACAATGAGTTATTAAACAACTTTCAAGAGTAGAATTTGAATTTACCTATTTTTCGGTTTGTATCCTCGTTGGAACCAACTCTGGAATGTAGAAATGTCAACATCTTCAGCATTGCGGTTATAATGTTCGAATACCAAAACATTCTCAGATTGTTTGAGTCACTTTCCTTCATCAGCTACAAATGGAGATTGCAGTATCCTTGTTGGTCTGGAAACCCTCTTAATTGGTAATCCAGAACTTGGTTCAAACCCTGGGGATACCTGCATATTGTTGTAACTATAAATATCGCAGCTTATTGGTCTACTACTACTACTACACCTGTGACCTGTGTGTAACTCATGACCTAATACCTATTAACATATGTGACATGCATGGAACTCGTGACCGAATACCATTAACACCTGCGACCTGCATGGATTATAAAAGGAATTGTGTAAATCCCCAAAATTAGAGTGTACCACTCTCTATGTCGTTTTTGTGTCCTGGACAACATCAGCTATGATGGAGTCAACCTGTTGCTGAATTATTTTGCATTCGATTGGAGTATGCAGCTCAGGTTGTGTAAAATCAAGACCCAAATCGAACGATAGAGGTTGAAGACTTGGTTGGATCTCGGGATCATCATCGGGAACCATTTTATTCTTAGCTTTCCTATCCAAACCTAATCCCACATCTCCAGCCTGAAATTAGATCAAATATGAAATTTAAATAAAATCGTCTGTCATTCAAAACACAACATAACTAAGTCATACTTACTATACCAGGCTTCTCAGACACTTTAACCACATGACCTTCCTGATCATCTTTGGATCTTCCACTAAGTTTTTTCAAAATCTCCTCCATCGTACTCAAAATCAACGCAGGACAGGAATTGCATGTTTGTCCTAATGTCTAACATGCCACTTTTAATCCCAGTCTGCATTTGGACAATGTCATTCATCTTCCGTATTTGTTCACCATGCCTAGATGACAAATGTAACCTCATCTCATCCACCTGAACGTTCAAGACCTTGTTCTTTGACATAAGTTCAGATATTTGTACTATCATTTCTTTCCTCAAATCCTCGACCGCCTTCAAAGTGTATACAATAAATCAATTACATATAAATTGTATAATGTGATAGTTGACATACATGAATAGATTGAAAATGCATCATCCGTGAATAATGTACATGAACATGTGACATCTGATTATTTAAATGAAATGTGACCTATGATAGAAATCAGATTCAAATTAGTACTTCCATGTTATTAACCTCAATAACAACTTACGTCATCCGCCGATGGGACCTCTGAACGAGGTTCCTACGCATGATGAGGTTCAGGTGATGGACCCTCCTCCACTGGAGAGTTTACATAGGCATATGTCTCCTACCACCTCGGTGAAGGATCAACAAAGTCATCGTCATCTACAACAATGTGACCAATTCTGTCATCGATTATCCTGAGAACCGTTGTCGACATTTTTTCCCCAGAAAAACCTGCATCTACACTTGTTCCAACACTGCAAACTGAACTTTCTATCCTTATCTTCTTTCTCCAACCATCATGTGTTATTTCTGGTTGAACTGGTTTCGTGTATTGAACCCCATTCATATACGGCATTCTCATCTCATTCTCTAAGGGATCCAGTTCACATATTTTAATCTGCCATATAATAAAAAAATATTGTTAGTAACGATAAACATCTTAATACGCTATTAATTCCATATATTTGAAATGATTACATCAAGGTTCGCAAATCATTCAAATCCTTCGAGCTTAGCAGCAAACGGGTGCTCATCTGCCATCCAGTTCATGATTCGAGGATAGGTTTCGGACATCCTTGTCACAATAGTTCCAGCAAGACTAGGAATAGTCTCGTATATCCAGACTTGAAATGGTAGTAATAGACCCCTTAGCCTATAATGGCTTGTCCTCTTACTCAGACCATCTCTCATATCATTCAAAGTAGTTTCAAAAAGGATCCTCTCCCATGGAAATTTGTCCATCACAGAAAAATCTTCAATAAGCACAAACAAATAATGATCAACCACCTTCTTGTAATCTCTCGGGAACAGGTAGGATGTAATGAAATACAGAGCTCCAAGCTTTGCAACATCTTCGTCTATAAGGAGTTCAACAACATCCTATTCTAGAAAATGGCAAGCAGATATGAATGCATCCCTCACATCTTCATGTGTGACAATGTTCAGTTGGCTGAAATATTTTTCTTTCAAACTTGAAGGTCTGTGTTCAAGTGTATCTATATCACTGTTCCTCATGCATCGCAGACCCGTTACTAAACATAACTCAACCATAGAGAACCTAACAAATCTACCTAATATGTAAAACCACGATTCATTTTCGTTGGGTGAGTGCACCTGCTTGAAAAGAAAATAATGAATCAACTGTGACTGAAGAGCTATGTCATGGCACTCCACAAAATGCGCAAAGCATGTTCCCATGAGTATTCTTCGTTGGACTTCGCTCAAATATTTCTTCAAGTTGGAGATAACACCCTTTGTCATGGACGTGGTGATTTTTCTAGAAAACTATTTATGTTGTGGTAGTATGTATTTCCACACCTGCAGCTGGACAGGTCATAGATACAAAATGATAGAGGTCACTGTCATAATTTAGATAATACACTCAGGCAACATACTCGTATAATCATATAACATATGATGAAATTAGGTCACAGACACATTATAATCTCCATGTGTGTGGGAAGTAGGTCACAGATTCATTATAATCTTCTTGAAATTCCCTCCCAAATTCACAGATACAACATGACAGAGGTCACAGATCCTTTATACTCTTCGTGAAATTCACTTCCAAAATCAGAGATGCAAAATGACAGAGGTCACAGTTCCATTATGCTCTTTTTAGGCTACCGAACATGTTCCCTGTTCCGTAGCCTAAAATAGATTGCCCTACACATTTTCCTTCAATACTACCGGGTAGAACAAATAAAGTGCTGTAATGCAATAAACGAACAAAAAAATGAAGTTACTTTCTTCCCTGACTGATTGCTACTTGACACATGCACTTTTTGCCTTGTTGCCGGATTTTTTTTGGAACTGTCCATTGTCTTCATTTTGTTTGTTCGACCTAGTGTTTGTACCATCTTCTTCCCCATCTTTTCATCCTTTGTTTTCTTCATTGCTATTCACTGCCGACTGGAAATTCTCACAATGTAGACAAAATGGAATACACTGGAGTTTGGAAATTTATCACAATTGAATTTGGAAAAGTGATGGAAATTGGGCGCGAATAACGTGGAGAGAAGATAATGCTTGAGAGAAAATAGGGCTTGAATAAAAATGGAAGTTGGGATATTAAAAAATTTGAAACCCTCAATTAACGGGATACGCGCGTCAATTAATTAAAAGATTTATTATTTAATTAAAATGATAAAGCCTGAAAATTAAATAAATAAAGTCTAAACCTGATTAATAAAAATGAATCTTTAAACACTTGTTTTATGTAATTTCCACTAAAACATTTATGTGACACATTGCCCCAGCCCCATTCATACGATAGAAAACAAACCAAACCGAACCAAACCAATAACCCTATCTTTGATTCTAAGCTCCCTCCCTCAGCCCCGACACAATGACGCCACTGCTTGATGCTTTATGACTTGTTGTTGCCGACATCGTTTCTTTGCTAGACAGCTGATGTCGACCATCGCCACCTATGCATCTCTCTCTCTCTCTCTCTCTCTGTCTCTCTCTGTCTCTCTCTTACTTCATTTTGATGCCATTTTAATTTAGAATTTAAAGTCTTGAAGTGATATTTAATGTATATTGATCATTTGATTGGTGATTTAGTATGTGAATTGTGATAATTTATGTTTTATGAAAATTGAGAAATTTGTGATAAATGATAAATTGGGAAATTTGTGATTTGTGTTGAATGATAAACTGATGTTGAAAATTGGAAATTAAAACTTGATGATAGTTTAAAATGAAGTTTAATTTGTGATTTACTTTTAATTTTTATATAAATTATGGAAAGATTTTCATATGTATATGATTTTTACATTTTAGAGAATTTACATATATAATATTATTTAATTAAATATTATTATTTTTTTATAATATTATTGATTTTTTATAATGTATATGATTTTTTTAATTTTATGTGTGTGTGTGTGTGTGTGTGATTTTTTAATATTATTTAATTAAATATTAATAAACGACACTATTAAAATCGTTGACTGTTGACGATTAATGGTCAGCAATCAAAGACCGTCCTAGATCACTAACATTCTTGAATCTGCCATTGATTATAATAATGGTAATTGAACTAATTTTGACCCTATTTAATATTTACCTACGGCGCCAATAATGTCGTGTTTTCACCATAATTGCATAATTTCATTTAGCATCACCAATCAGATTTACAATGTAATATAAAGTAAAATTATCAAAATCAAGGACAATGAAAGATGTAGTTTAAATGTTACAAGAAGAACAAGATAAAATGGTTTGTTTGGACTTAAATTGATCATTTAGTTTCAAGTTTTAATGGAAAAATGATATATTCCTATTTATTGCTTTGATTTTAACAAAGTCCAAAAGTCTCTACAATTTTCAAAAATTGGAAAAGGGTGAAAAAGAGGTCCTACCTTTCTATTTCTAAGTTTCGAACTTTGTGACAAATTAAGCCCATGTTATTAATATCAGATTCTTGATAAATTTTGATAAATATTGATAATATGTGTGGTTAAAATTAATTGTTGATTTTAATTTGATTTTAATCCAAATGCCAAACAAGGGCTAAGCTAACTAGAAATTTTTTTTAAAAATATTGTAAACCTCGATCCATGTTTTGCTCGAAAACCTCTCTCATATCATGTGATGTATATAAATAGGGAGGAAAGTAAGTTGGTCCATTTTACGATAGAACAATTTTTATAACTGTGGCACCAACTTCCTTCCACCACCTCTCTTCCACCACCCATTTAAATAATGCAAGGCTTAAGGGTATATTTTTATTCTTTATTCGGACATCACGACAATTATGACAACGTGCTATCTATCTTATTCTTTCGAATCCAACAAAATTCACACACCAATCTAATTATTGATTAAGAAATTGAAACGCATTAAATCATATAACAATCATCCAAGAATAAACAAACATTAGGCGTCAAAGTATTGAAATTTATAACTAAAATTCATAACAAGGACTTAACTATGTTTTAGTAACTGAAAATCTAGCTTAGCATTACAAGGATACAAGAATTCATTTTTAATTTACAAGACATCACCCAAATTTTGGATATATGAAGAAAAAGAGAAGGAATTCAATGGTTTTTTGATCGATCTCCAAGAGCACCTTTCTCTTCTTTACCAAAAAATTAAGATTGAATCTTTAAATGATTGATTTCTTGAATCTTGCCTCTTGAATTCTCTTGAAAGAATGTTTAATTAGCCTATCTTGATTGCAAGATTTTATGTATTGTATGACATGAGAGGTGTCTTGCAAAGTTGGATGAAGTTTTGTATTTATTGAGGCTGAACTTAGGTCAAAATCAGTGTCCAAAGTTATTCCCAAAAAAAGTTTCAACCAAATAAGGAATTAGCCCTGTACCCTATAGAGGTGTGCGCATCAGGCAGTTGATTTCGGATCTGTTATTGCCAAATAGCCCCTTGGAGTCAAAATCACGAGGGGTTACTATTTGCGACCGCAAGGGGTAATCTTTGGCCTAGCTGCACTTTGGTCCCAACTTTTCTCCTTTATTCATTTTGAGTCATTTCTTTGTGCATTTCATTATTTATCTTCCAATTGAATCCACACACTCTTCAATCATCCTTCATTAGTCCAATCAACTTTCAAATATTTGCAATTTAGTACCCCCGAGCATTAGAGTTCTTTCTTTTCGTTCTTCTTTGGCCAATTTTCACTTATTTTGATCAAAATCCATCCAAACTTGGATATATCCTACAATAATCTATATTTAAACAAATTAAGTAACAATTCATCATTTTGACTTTTAAATATTCACTTTTGATGGCCCAAATAGGTGTGTAAATTACATCTAGGTCTCACTCAAAAATAGAAAGGGAAAGGCCAAGCCTTGCCCACTTCGCTTAAACCCCGTGACCCTATCGCAGTCGCAGTTTGTCCAACTTCGACCGCACATTGTAAATATTAGTCTATTTTAAGTTGTACTTTTCATTCCATGTAATATGTTATTTCAATTATAAAATAGCT
>CAIGRN010082561.1:0-20009 GCA_903798345.1 Fraxinus anomala
GGTCAAGGGGCTTAAGTAAAGCTACAGTCCTTAACAAGCAGTTAGGTAGGAAAAATTAGCACGCAAATGAAGATGAATGTATACAGATGTGGTTTCCCAGTGCAGATTAAGACCTCATGGACGAACTTGAACTAAAGAAGAAAATTTCTCACTTGTCCTCGAAGCTAAGATCTGGGTTGATGTACCTTTTTCGTGTGGTGTGACCCTCCTAGGTGTGAGAGATCTAGGGAGTTGATTCCAGGTCTATTATGGGCTAGGAGGAAAATGGAAGCTGAAATCAGCACCCTCTAAGCAATAAGACCAAATTTGTGGAAGACTTGACTGTTCGGCTTTGTGTGTGGAGTGTTTGTAAAATGGGTTTATACCTAGGTATGTAGGCTAGGTTTGTGGGATGGGTGTTTTTAGCTTCAAAAATTTAGGCTTAGTGTTTAGGCGTTGGGGGTTTTGTGTTATATGTTGTAAAATGTGGATATAAATGTGATCGTATTTGTACCATTTTCCTTCAAATGAAGTACCCCTTTCTGTATTGTATTCTAGATGGTACTAAATTTTCACATTTCTATTTCTATTTCTATTTCTACCATTTGTTTAATGAGAACTTAAAGTTCAGATCAAGCTCCAAACATTTTGTATATGGTGCATCAGAGGTACCAAATCTTTGTTATAGTTGCAGTGAAAGTACCAAACCTTTTATTATAGTTGGAGTGACAGTACCAAACATTTGGTGATCGTTGCACTATTAGTACCAAATGTTTGGTTGCTTAAGAAATACCAATACTTTCACATAGAACCTAATTGCTTGGACCCAATGTTCGCTGAAAATCAGGTAACAACAGTGTAATGCAATGAATTCAACCTCAACAGTCTAGAACAACATATGAAATCACAACATTTGTTGCATATGCTTCCATTCCATTCCACATTTCAACAAATACAATATTTGCAAAATAATTACAGTTCACTTTACAAAATCATAATATTGACAAAATAAGTTCACTTCCCAGCAAAAAGTGAAAGGAGAAAACACATCATGTTGAAGATTTCGATCCTTGAGTCTTGGACTTCTTCAGCCGTGACTTTGAAGTTATTCCAGATGGTGCTATTTTCTTTCCCTTTGATACACTTGACTGTTTATCTTGTTGAGACTTCAGGTGCATGCTTGCTTCTGCTTCTTGTTGTGAACTAGTTTCACCAGGCAATGGTCCCTTGCAACTTCTTTTATTATGTCCGAATCCTCCACATCGTTTACACATCATCTTCATGCCAGTCATTTCCAACTCAATTCATGCAAGTGGCTCTGTCTATGACCTCTTTCTCACTTTTTTGGGTCTGCTTGCCTTTTTTCTTCTGTGGTTCATTCAAAGGGTGCTTTCCTAGCTCTGGCCATAGATCAAACCCTAAAATAGGTTGGATCACTGGAGAGTAGCACATGAGGTATGTTTCATTGCTATAACATGGATTAATGTAGTCATATATGCCTATATCACTTGAAAGCATGCCTGATATTGCATTGGGACATGACATTTCAGTCAGCTGCCATTTTCTGCATGCACATTCATGTTTTTTCAAATCAACACTCACCTCAATCCATCTCAGCTGGATATCTCGAACTTATTACTACCTGCGTAGTCTGCCTTCAAGTATCTTGCCTCACCCTTAGCCTTCTTAATGATTTTCATTCATCTTGGCCCGAATGCATGATTCCATCTCTGTATTGATTCCATTTTGCATTCATTCTTATCATTTGTTGATGTCTTATTGTTTCCAGCATACAGATGATAGGCTTTTCTCTAGCAATAGTAATGGAAGAATTGAATGCCTCGCACAGGTTATTCAAAAGAATATCACACTTGGAATGCTCTTTAAAATGTGATATGCTCCAATGGGACGGTGGTTTTTTAGTAAACCAATTGTGAGCATCTTCATTAACTTCTTTCAACTCATTCATTGCATTCCTCCACTCTGGCACAGTTGTGGCCCTTGCTGCAGTCCAAAACAAGTTCTTAAGAGTCAGGCCTTTGTGTACCAAAGTGAAATTACTATATAAATGTCTAGCGCAACACCTGTGCTCAACCCCTTCACATAATTGACTTGTACAATCCACCAAACCCTTTTATTTATCGAAAATGAATGTCCAAGCTCTAGGGTTATACATCCCTATGTCATTAACCAACAACTGTATGAACCATTGTCAATTTGTTTTGTTCTCAGCATCTAAAACTATCCATGCTATGGGGAACATACAATTCTCACCATCAATTCCTATGGCTGCCAGCAACTGTCCACCTTGTACAGAATTTATGAAGCAACCATCCAACCTAACAATTGGCCTATATCCAGTCTTAAACCTTCCTTACAAGCCCCTAAGCATATATACAATCTATTACAGGTCGAACCTGACCCTTCAATATGCATTGTACTACCACGATTTGTTTTATTTAACTCCTCTCCATAATCCTATAAAATTTTGTATTGCTCACCTGCAATCCCATGCACCACTTGTGCACATTTGGATCTTGTCCTGTAGAATTGATGCTTTGAAATCTCATACAAGCAATGTTCTTTCACAGTTTCCACAAATTTGCTCATTGGTATATTGGGATCAGACCTAAACTTTCTTATGTATTTTTTTGCCAGATAACCTGTATTAGCCTTTTTATTTTACCACGCTATGGTGCATGTGTGCTCATCTCTGCAGGTGTTAATTCTGAGACTCTTGTCTGGTTGTTGGTATGCATATAGGACCCCAAGGGCAGTTCTCTTGACATCTAACTCTTAAATGTGTTTTCATATTTTGCCTGAAATGTTTAACTGAGTAATGAACAATCTCAGACATTAGAACCTTGACATCGTCAAACTTCATCCCTTAAAGAAATGAATAAACCTTGTTGTCAATTACATTTTCAAATATTTGTAAGTATGTATGTAAGTATGACAAATTCATTACCTAACTTGAACTTTGGATCATCCATATCAGTGGTAGGGTTAAACCAGCACTCATTCATCCTTCTAGCAGATGATCCCTTACCTTCATTGTCACTGGATAAGTTCCTAAACTCATCTGAATCTTCATAATATGTTCCAACTTCTTCTTGAGGAGCTGCCTCACCTTCCTGATTACTTCTTCCACTATTTATATTAATACCAAACCCTTCACTCAACCTGAAACCTGTATTTTCATCATTATCATTCATGGATATATTATTTTCCTGCTCATACTCCGAGTCATTGAAATCCTCCGAAAAAACCCTCTTCATATTCATCATGTTGCTCAGGATCCGTAGAATCTACTTGCACATCAGATACATGGTCTTCTTGCTCAACATGATGATCTGTTTCAGTGTCAACATGTGCTTCAGTTTGCTCTGGTTCACTATGTTGCATCTCAGGTTCACCAACATGCACATCACAATGTGGTTTACCTTGCTGCACATCATTTTTCCCAGACTGTACCAATGATTCACCATGTTCTATATCAGTTTGTGCAACCTGTACATCTAACTGACCATGCTGCACATCAAGTTCAGCAGCATTCACCTCTGATTCACTATGCTGTGCATGAGTTTCAGCAGCATTCACATATGATTCACTATGCTGCACATGAGTTTTAGCAGCATGCACATCAGTTTTATAAGCCTGTAATTCTGATTGACCATGCTACAAATCAGTTTCACTAGCCTACACCTCAGGTAAGTCTGCTTCAGAACCACCATCATAATCTACACCAACCACTAGTTCAGTCCCAGTTAAAGGACCTCTATTTTTTAAACCCCTGCCTCTGCTTGACCAACATCAATTTTACCAGTATCAATCACATCATTTGCTTCCATGTCATCTACTTTGTCAACAATGTATAACTCGTCACCTTTTAATGAATCATCATAAACCTCAACAGTATAGCACGATTGCTCCTCACCCACTGGTTCATCATGCACACTAAACTTTCCAACATTTATCAACTTCTCACCAGTCTTACAATCAACCACAGAAATATTTCCATCACATGGCAACTCCAATACCTCAACTATAGGCAAGCAATACACTTCAACCATACTATTTTCACCAAGCCACTTCACCACATTCATGAAATCTGAATCTTTCACCAACCAGAATGATGCTTCACTCAATCTCTTCTTCTCCATCTTGTATAGATATCTGACTCTACCAGAATATTCTAATATCTTCATGGCATTGTCAAAAAGAAATCTGTTGAAGAAATCATGGTCAACATAGCCTATGTAATTTACTTTGACACGTTCGTAAACAAAATTTCTCATCTTTCCTAATAAAACTCCACCATGATGTAGGCATATGCTAAAATATTTTGTATTTTCCCCTGAAAAAATGAAAACAAAAAAATCAAGCCCTAACCCTTTTTAGTTCGAGCAATGCACATATATATAACAATCTATTACACAGCACATTAACTTCCAAGTAATCAAATCATGCAAAATTTTCACATTTTTCAGTCCAGGACGACAATCTATACGCACGGCTTCTAATCTCATTTTTTCATACTGCAAATGAAAATTTCAGGGCGCACGCTTACCATATATAGGTTGGGGAAGAGAGTCTCGAATATAGTCTACAAAATCTGATAGAAGATCATATTCTTCTTCGTATAGGTCGTATTCTTCTTCGTGGGTTTTCACATGTTCCATTATGAATGATGGAATAGAGAGCAACTGATATTTTTTTCATTTTAAAGGGTAAGTGTGTAATTTCGAAATTGTCCTTATCTATTTGGTGTAAATTATAAAAAGATTTCTGGGGTTAACTAACGATTTTGATGGTCAAACGGACAGAAACCGTCAATGAGGACTGGAGCTGCGATTTTTTTTAAAGGTTTGGTACTATGGGTGACATAAATAATAGGTTTGGGCAAAATTTGCAACTAATTGAAATGTTTGGTACCTTGGTTGCAAATTTCCCTACAAATAATTTCAATACAAAATGCTGTAATTTGTTCATAATATTAATGTTTAAGTGATATTGGCTTCTAAATTTTAAATCTTGAATTCTTATTTCATTTTTTTTATTCCATTTTGAAAGTGCAAATTATTACTGTTTGATATGCCTTTTTCATATTTGCCTAAACTCCACAAGAGTGGATTCTTTAACTGAATGAAAGGTTTGATCTTAAAATTTTTGATGGAGTTCTAATATTAATAAAATAAAATAAAGTTTCGTCATTTGCGTGAATGACCATATCACATATAAATTATTTGCGCACTAATTTTATTTACGTGGATATGAACAAAATACACATCTTTATCATGCGGTCCCGCATATATGGTGACTCGTTTGAACAAATCAATATTAAAATTCGTGTATTCATTTTTTGAGTTTTAATCGTACCGAATTGTTCGTTAGAATTTAATGAGTTCTCATACTATATTAAAATTTGAGACTCCTTCTTAAAAGTTCAGATTTATTAAGATGAGTAACTCAATCTCTTATAAATTAATCTATATTTTCATCTTTATTCGATATGAAATTTTATCCCTTAACACAATATACACATCTTTATCACCTAAAATTGTAAATTGTTGATTAAAATATAAAATAATTTATGATTAAACTATAGTTATGTAGAATGCGAAAGAGATTTAAAAAAATATATATATTGATTTGACTTTCATCAAGCCTTCAATACATGAAAATCTATCAATAATTTAATTGTCAACCCGCATTAATTTAACATGATTTTTTTTAAATTCACAATAAATTGATAGCTTGATTTCGGTTAAATATTTTTTCTTAGAGTATTAAAAAACAACTCCAACATATAATTTGAAAGTTTGATGCATCCTTGAATTGGCATAAGATTAAAATTTATTATCCATCTTTAATTTGACTTTTTAAATCTCTCAAAACACATTAATTAATATAACAAGGCTTTCCTGCCAGGAAAAAGTACATTACAAAGAAAAAATTAATCTATCACCATCGAGCTCTTGAAATTGGACTCAGTTTTTGGGAATTTCCCCTTCTCAAAGTCATCAACTGAAGATAGCCTGTAAATTTCACTAATTTTAATACTAAATTAGAAAACAGTTGTAGATAAAAATATTAATAATAATAATAAACAAAATTGTAGTGTCGTTCCGAAATTTTAAAAAAATATTGTACTGTACTTACCCTAAACGTAATGAAATATCAGAGTTTCCTTTTTTCTCAGGAATGAAAATTGAGGTCATACAAGAGCCCCTGTTTCCAACTAGACGAGACAGCCCTGAGTGGTGCCTAAGCTCCACAATCTGTAATTATATTGGATAAGCATACGATGTAGAATAGATGGTTGATGGATTGAGGAACAGTTGGATCGAAAAGGGAAAAACTGTGAAAACAGTAAACTGCAAATTTGTCGTTTGAGTTTCAATTTGGCCTCATAATACATTTTCAGAAACAGAACAACGACCTGAACTAAACTCACGACTTTGTGACGTACAATGGTTTTAACCATCCGAATTTGTTTACGTCAAGGCTTAATACACGGTTTGTCAATAGAAGATCCATTTGTAAATATTTATTATTTCCATCTTTATTGTAATTAGCATTTATTTGTAATTATCCTAATGGACATTGTAATTGACTATATAGAAGAAATACTCACCACAATTGTGTGTGGTGAATTTTGTCTCAAGGACGACCTTCAACTGATGAAACGTGGAACTCGATTGGTAACAGAATTTGCTCGAGCGTTCAAAGCCCTTTGCGATCAACTCTATGCCATCGGAAGACCCGTCGACGACACTGACAAAGCTCACTAGTTCTTTCGAGGATTGGATTCAAACCGCAACCAACATGATGAAATTCCTCTTCAAATCAGGGCAATGGACGTTCAAACTTCGGGCAGGGACGCCGTCCACCGCACTGCCAAATCTGTTGGCAAGAAGGGTACTATGCCGACAAGTACAGCCAGAGGTATGCACGGGGAGGAGATGCTGTTGACAACACATCCCATCTTGCTGAGGCTTTTAACGCCTCCTGTTCTCTTAATGGGCCCGAGCCCAATGATTGGTACTGGACACATGGGCTTGGCCCACAAGACACCAGACCTCTCCTACTTGGATCAAGCAAATAATTATACAGGTAAAGATCAAGTAATTGTTGGGAACAGTACTTCCCTACCCATTACTCATACTGGTACTATCTCTCCTAGCCTAACACTTGATTTATTGGATGTTTTAGTTGTTCCTCGTCTAACCAAAAATCTCATGTCCATTAGTAAATTAACATCTGATTTTCCTCTTTCTGTTATATTTACTAATAATTTTGTTTCTATCCATAATCGTCAAACGAGAAGGGTGGTGGCAATCTGTAAAAGAGATGGCGGTTTATATGTGATGGAGTACGGCAATTCCGCTTTTATTTCGGTTCTTAAAAATAAAGCTTTACATGCCTCATATGACTTATGGCATGCTCGTCTTGGACATCTGAACTATTATGTTTTTTTTAAATAAAAATGGCCATCTCTATCTTACATTTGCCTTCTCATGCGTTATGTGACACATGTTAAATTGTAAAGAATCATCGCTTGCCTTATTCTCGTAATGATCGTCGATCGTCTAATGTATTGGATCTTATTCATTGTGATCTTTGGGGTCCTTCTCTCGTCAAGTCAAATTCGGGATTCATTTACTATGTGCTATTTCTTGATGATTATTCTAGTTTCCCTTGGCTTTATCCATTGAAATTAAAATCTGAATTTTACGATATTTTTATTCACTTTCAACAACTTGTGGAAAACCAACATTCCACTCGCATCAAAAATTTTCAAAGTGATGCTGGTGCCGAGTTTACAAGCAATCGCTTCAAAGCACATCTTAGCACCTCGGGTATTCACCATCAACTCTCTTGCCCATATACACCCGCTCAGAATGGCCGCGCTGAAAGAAAACATCGATGTATGACTGAGACGGGACTGGTACTTCTTTTCCATTCCCATCTTTCTCCTCGTTTCTGGGTTGACGCCTTCAGCACTGCAACCTACATCATCAATCGTTTGCCCATACTGCTTCTTGGAGGTATATTTCATTTTCAGCTTCTCTATGGTTCATCACCAAATTATGAGAATTTTCATCCTTTTGGTTGTCGTGTTTATCCTTGTTTGCGTGATTATATGCCTTACAAATTCTCTCTTCGTAGCATCCTTTGTATTTTTTTAGGATACAGTCCTTCTCATAAAGAATTTCGATGTCTTGATCCCACTACATCCAGACTTTATATCACCCGACATACCCAATTCGATGAAAACCACTTTTCCTCTATAGATAACTCTCAGGCTCAGCCCCTTTACTCTCCACTTTTCAAATTTTCTTGAACCAAGCCTGCCCCATCTTGACCCAACTTCACTATCCCCTCCGCACCATTCTCCGCATATTACTCCATCCGGATCTAACCGTTGTGTTATTTGTAGTAATCCAGTGGACGAGTCTTTGCAGGTTACTGATTCTCTTGTAGGTCCCTCTTCATCGTCTCAGGAGCCTCGACCACTTTCTATTGATTCTGATGTTGCTCCACTTCTCACTACTCCGACTCCTACTCCTGCTCCTCAGATGGGTTCTCATCCCATGCTCACACAAGCCAAAGCTGGCATTTTCAAGTCTGCTGCCAAGAACCCTGCATGGCTTGCTACCATGGATGAAGAAGTTAAAGCTTAGCAACATAACCGCACCTGGGTTTTGGTCCCAAAACCTGATTTCGACGCTTCAATTCCTTTATTCTCATACTTGGGTTTTATTGCGACCGTTCAGACACCTCTCTCTTCATTTTTCATCAACAGTCTGACACGATTTATTTGCTTTTGTATGTTGATGATATTATTTTTACTGGCAACAACTCTTCTCTTCTTGACCTCTTCGCTCGCAAGCTCAATTCTAAGTTTGCCACCAAGAATTTGGGCTCTCTCAACTACTTTCTTGGTCTATAAGCTATTTACACTGTTGTTGGTCTCTTTATCAGTCAGCTGAAATATGCCCGGGATATTCTGACTCGAGCACAGTTACTTGACAGCAAGTCGGTTCACACTTCTATGGTCATCTCTCAGCATCTGACTAGTGATGGACCTGCTTTCTCGGACCCCACTCTCTACAGATCTCTAGTTAGTGCCCTTTAGCACTTAACCATTACTCGTCCTGACATTGCTCATGTTGTTAACTCTGATTCATGCATGCCCCTACTACAGATCACTTTCTTGCTGTCAAGTGTATTTTACGCTATGTCAAGGGCACATTTCACTTTGGTCTTTCTTTTCACCCTTCAGCTGTTCCTGGTACCCTAGTTGCTTACTCTGACGCTGATTGGGCTGGTTGTCCCGATACTCGCCGCTCCACCTCTGGCTACTCTATTTATCTTGGCGATAATCTGGTTTCTTGGAGTGCTAAGAAGCAACCAACTATTTCCCGTTCTAGCTGTGAGTCTGAGTATCGCGCCCTTGCCACTACTGCAGCTGAACTCCTTTGGCTCACCCACCCAATCCCCGAAACCTTATTCCAAGAATGTACACAAAAAATGGCAGAAGCTTTATCCAAACCTAAACATCGAAAATTCAACCCTAACTGGCATCAAATTAGATGGTTAGAACTATGCCTTGTGGTCCCAAGTTATAGAGATGTACATCTCCGGAAAAGATAAGTTGGGTTACTTGAATGGTTAGAACTGGCTCACCCATATACTTCATGATCTTAAGGTTTCCATTTCACATAAGCCTATTCTCTTATGTGACAACAAAAGTGCGATCTTCTTAAGCTCCAATCCCGTTTCCTACAAACGGGCAAAACATGTTGCATTAGATTACCATTTTCTTCGGGAACTTGTTGTTGCTGGCAAACTTCGCACTCAATATGTGCTTTCTCATCTTCAGGTTGGCGATCTCTTCACCAAAAGTGTCTCTCGACCTCTCTTTGAATTCTTTCGTACCAAGCTTCATGTCCGTTCAACTTCGACGCTCAGCTTGCGGGGGGTGTCAAGGCTTAATACATGGCTTGTCAATAGGAGATTCATTTGTAAAGATTTATTCTTTCCATCTTTATTGTAATTAACATTTATTTGTAATCATCCTAATGCACATTGTAATTAACTATATATAGAAGAAATACTCACCACAATTGTGTGTGGTGGATTTTGCTCAAACCTTACAGTTTAGGACTCAAAAATTGTTTATAAAGTTTTAGTGCTGTTTTTGTCGTTTAATTTATTTCATATTCTTTTCAATTTTAGTTCTTTTAAACTAGATTTTTATGTAAACACTTATAAATAAATGGTTAATTATTTGTATTTGGGCATCTTAACATTAATAAAATTTCGTGAGTTTATTTTTTTCACTCTAGTGGATTCCAATTTCGACGTTCTTAAGGTTTTCACTTGAATTGCATCATTATAATTAATCAAAAATTACCTAAGCTGAAATCAAATTTTCTTATTTCCCAAAAAAAAAAAAGAAAAAAAAACGAAAGAAAGAAAGAAAAGAAAAGAAAGGAGCTTTCAATTGGTTTTACCTGTTCACGAAGTGCTTCATTTTGTAGTATAGTTTTTTGTCCCTTCCCATCATTCAACAAATACATAAATTTAGTTAGAAACAGATTAATAAATTAAAAAATAATATGAGAAGTTTATAATAAATAAATTAAATTAGTAAGATTGTGCTTCAATTTGAGGAGATAATACTGCTTATCCTCCTTCCATTTTGCAGCTATTTTTAGAAAAAAATAAAGTAAAAACTCTTTCCCTTAAAATGTTACCTGTAATCTTGTTTTTTCAAGTTCCTCCAATAGTTTTTTCTCCTAAAATTGTAGAAAATGTAGAAATTAATCAAACCCTAGTTAAATTAAGCCATTGTTTGATTTTAATTCTTTGAGAATCACTCCTCCAACGCACATTTTCAACAATATATTTTCAAAAAAATTTAAATTAAATTTCACGTTTCGAAGATTCTTTTTTCAAAAATACACATCCTTATCAAAAAAGCGCTAAAGTGTTTAATGAAGTTCATTAAGAATCCAAAACTTTGTCAAGACGATAATTAAGCTAGAAATACCACCTTTTCATCCTTGACAGATAATATCCCTTCAGTAAGTTGATTCTCCAACTCTTGCAATTCATTAAAGCTCAAGTTTTCGAGCTCCTTTCCCATCATCCGTCTGACACGATGAAAAGAAAAAGTCATAAAATTATCACAACGCAAGAGAAAATACGAAAAATTCACCTGCTCATAATCATAGAGTAATCTGTACATGATTCCATAATCAAAAAATACAGTGCAAAGGCATACCGGTGCAGTAACTGGAGTTTTTCAACTTCATCTCTCAGGGCATTTACTTCAGAATGCAGATCATCCTTGTGAACAAAAAATAAACCAGATAAATTATCTTGTTAGAGAATAATTAATTTAATCATATGATCATATTCGTTTTCGAACATGAAACTGTAATCTTTTTTCACTTATAAGCTAGATAATACACATTAATGGTTGCTCAATTTTGATCAATCTATTCCAGCATCTTCAGATTGAATATTTTTGTGTCACACTCAACGATGTAAAAATATTGAGCATTTGTGTGACACAATTTGCTTGAAAATCATTTTTCTTCGAATCATTTTCAACTGTACATTCTCCTAATAAAATAATTTTGCACGTTCCTACTTTTTAATCACACATTCTCCAAAAAAAAAAAAATTTTTACTTCAAATAATCTCTCACACAGAGAGTGTTCAAGAAAACAATTAAAACGATAAACTATAAATATTTCAATTACCTGATCCTCCGCCACATTCTCAACCCTGGCAACTTCTGAACATTCTTGGTTCTCGTTGTACCGTGCTAGAATTTGTTCCATGCTTCAAACATTAAAAAAAAAAAAAAAATGTGTATATATATATATATATATTAGGGAGTGTGACCAAATCTGGGGGAAAACTACAAGTCTACAACTAGAGGAATTGACACATTAATACTTCAATAATGCTATGTGTACACACCCCGGATGACATCCCCTCATGTGGGGATATATGCACAGGCTTCACCCCATGGGAGAGGGGTGTCATCCGGGGTATCATTTCCAGGTGTACACATAGCATAATTGTTAATACTATTACCGATTCTTTTGTGACTGCGTGAACGGGACAAGGGATTGGTTGTGACCAATAGTTTGCTCATACTGATGTCTAATTTTTATAAAGATCACTAGTTGTAATGGTAGATGGATCTCATGTGAATATTTTCAATGAATGAGACCCATTCGTATGAATTCATGTCATGTTACGCGTATAATTTTTAAATTCAAGTTCAGGTCGAAAATGACGCAAGGGTCACAATGTGACCCATTTGTAACACCTTGAAATGATGCTTTAATTTGTGTTCGGGTTAGGAAGTCATTTTGACCAAAATGTTGTTTCATGTGCACATATAAATTTATCCAAATGCACTATAATAATGTTTAATATATATTCGTATGTGACCTATAAGACATGATTACAATTTAATGCGACCAGTCAGATATGAAGTTACTGTTGGAAAAATTGATTTTAATTAGTTGATTTGACTAACTTTTGACCAATTATTTTAGTGGATCCCATTAGTTGGACAAACAATTTCTTTAACCGAGTGTGTTCTACTTCATGAGTAGATTAATGTAATGTATTTATTTTCTCAAAACCAATTTAGGGTGAATGAGAAATTAAGGCCAAAAGATAATCACTTGAAGTTGAAATAAATTGGGAATAAAAATTGGTCGGAAATTAGAAAATGACAATTCCACATACGAAAACTAGAAAAATAAAAACTATTTTATATTACTCAAGTTTGGGATTTGGATTTGGACTACAAGGGATACCAAGAATCTTTAAAGGGAAGATAACATACATGCTAATAGGTTGAGCCAAAGCTCACACGCGTGCGCTATCGCCATCCGTTCAACAGGTCGGCTCGACATGGGCCGTGGGTCATGGTCCTGGGCTTGGGTTTGAGTTAAGTTGGTATATATTTTTTGCTCAAATAATATTTGAATTATATTATTTTATTATTATTTAAAATAATATATTTATTTATATTATTTATTTTTTTCGAATTTTCTGTACACGACACGTGGCTTCTTTTAGAAACTGGCAGTTGACAGTTGAATTGCCTATCCAAACGGGTTGTGTCTATTTAAGACACAATTTTTCGACTGTTGTGTTTTTTGGACAAAATGTTTCAACTTTTATATAAAGGTCCCCATAACCCAGATTTTATTCATTCCAAAATCAATTCTAATTTTTCTCTCTTCCAAATCATATTCATTCGTTCCTGCATTATTCCATA
Source organism: Fraxinus anomala (assembly GCA_903798345.1). NCBI lineage: Eukaryota > Viridiplantae > Streptophyta > Magnoliopsida > Lamiales > Oleaceae > Fraxinus > Fraxinus anomala. The sequence goes on from CAIGRN010082561.1 coordinate 13,304, forward strand.
TTTTGCATTTCAATCTTGAAAGCTATTTTCGTGCATTTTAGTCCTCCAATTTTAGAGAGATAAAAAAGTTAATAGGTTCGCCGAGTCTTGTAATTTGGAGTACTACTATTACAAATTGAGGTCGTTGTATCTTGGGAGATGAGCGTCAAAATACCATTAGAACCAGTGCGGGGCATTATCGTTTTAAGGAGAAAGAGTCGAAATCTTACCTCGACCATTATCATTTTATTTCGTTTATTTTTGCAAGTCGGTATTATTGCACGGTAATATTATTATTTGCTTACAGTTACGGTTACATTTTTATAATAGAATTAAGCTATATGTACTTTTTATTTGGGGATGGTAAAAAAATCCGACAAACCTAAATGGAGAGGGGATAACTCGCTTAATCGGGTATTCGGGGCGAAGACGGAGCGGGGGCATGTAACGGGCGCCTGCCCCATTTAACTTTTTTTTTTAAGAATTCAATACTTTAGATCGAAAATTTCATTAGTTTTAATAGAAAATGACAACTAAAATTATTTATCTAAATCTAATGAATTGGGGTAATAAAAATAAATTATCAAAAACTTTAACAACAAAATTAAATGGGGATAGTAAACGGGGTAAAGACCCCACCCCGCCTTAAACGGGTAACAAGGTGGAGAATTGATTGGCGGGGCGAGGGGCGGGGGAGGTTGCCTCGACCCCGCCCTGCCCCGTTGCCGCCCTATTCTTATTTCACAACATGGATTACATTCTTCTCTATGTGGCACAATCTGAACAATAATGTGAAATGTTTTGGGCAGAGCCGACCCTAGTCGAAGGCAAATAAGGCCATGCATTGGGCCACAGATTTTAGGGGCCTCTAAAAAAAAGAGCCCAAAAACTACCCCCAATAAAACCCTCTCAAATTCCTTAAAAAAGAAAAAAACAAAAACTTGGCAGAGCCGTAGAGAAGAAAGAAACCAATCGTCGGAGACTCCAACCCTCTCTATCTATTTTGCTTGCATTCAATAGTAATCAGTCAAGCCAAGAGACAATATTTTATCCCATTAAGAGATTATTTTTCTACAAGTAATGTGAATGAAAAATCCAACCATTTACAGAACTTGAGATTAGAAAATGGTGACATAGCTTTCCCACAAAATTCTCATAATCAAGGCCATCGCTTGACACTTAGGATCCCTATCAGGCTATCCTCCTATGATATGGTCAAAGGAACTCCATCTCTGATGTAATTTATCATGTAAATTCATCGGTGTTATTAATTAGATTATAACCCATTATATTTAATTAATTCAAGATCCATAATTCCTTAATTCTAATGATTTTATGTACTGTGTACATATATGCTCTTAATCTTTATACTCAATTCTGATTCAATAGTATGTATTGTCTCTAGAACTATTTCACATGTTCAAAATGTAATAATGGGAGTGTACTGCAAGAATTTTGACGAGGTTTTGGTTTCTCCAGTATTTGTTGGGGTTGTGATTCCTTTAAGAAAGCAGCATATAAAATTCTAAGGACGATGAATATCAAACAATGGTATAATCAATTCTAACTCTCTGGGGTAGCCATTGCCTCTCTTCCTAAATGTTTCTACCTGTAAGCATGTGTTTGTTTTTACTTTTCCAGTTCAAATTTTGTTTCATTTGTTTATATAAGTATTACTCTATTTGTATTTGTTATTTCTTAAATCTTCACAGCCAAATATTTTTTTAGAAAAGAATAGAATTTAGGTAAGTATTGACGATTTTAACTAACCCCAACCAGAACAGTTGTGCATAGAAATGTCTGATCGGAAGAAACTAGTATCTTATGTGGTTCCATTGATCTGCTGTTCTTTTTTATTTTTGCATTCATAAGTTCATTAAAGGAGAAAAAAAAAATGCAATCAGTATGATTTTAGAATTAACGAAATTGTTCTTACTATTACTTCCTAAACATTTCCAATATCATATGGTACTGGCCCCCTATTTGCTTCATTGTATTACGTGAAAAGTACATGGTGTTTTCTAATAATTTCTTAAATTTACTTCATCAATGGGTTATTGGTACTTCAATAGGTTGTTAGAACTTTATTATTGGGATATAAATACTGTAAGAAAAATCAGTTAGTGTTATGCTCTTTCTTTATTCTTGAGTATTCTCCCATTCTTGAAATATGTGTTTTGACGTCATTTTATTTATTCTTTATGATTCAAAATTTCGTGGAGATAATGAGAAGATATACTAAGAAAATAATATAAAAGTGTTAATTATTTAAATATTTAAATTTTGTTACGCTTGTGAAAAAAATGATTATGTTGAAGAGTATCATAATAATTAGTCGCCCAGGGTCCCTAAATTCTCAGGGCTGACCCTAGTTTTGGTAATTCAAAAGATGTGATTGTGCCATGTGTTAAAGTGTAAACAAAGATATAAAAAATGATCTACATATAACAATTAGCATGATTGTTTGTAATATTAGTCAATAAATGATATGTGACCTGTAAACTAGGTGGTAAATTAGTAATGCTACTTTTGCGATTTTGTAGGATGATTTTAGTTAAAAAATAATTGTGGAATTGAACATTTGATATATGTTGAAGAAAGTGGGCTGGAATCCAAAGATAGCATGAATTCACGATAATTAAGGAAGATAATATATTAAACACCTTAATTATTGTTTTGACAGCTCAAACGCCTTAATTATAGGGATACAAATAAATTAGAATATAATTGTATTTTTTTCGAAATCTTGTTTAAAAATCACCTGATTTTTCAACAAAAGTTTTTGGACCAAACCTGGCGTGACTCATTTCTCTGTGGCCCATTGCAAGGTGGGCCAAGTTGGGCTTGCAACCTAAATTTATTAATATAGGACAAACACTAAAAATAATTTTTTCGAAAAATATAAGTTTGGGAATAGTGATTTTTTTTAAAGGATGTGTGATTAAAGATTAGAAAAAAAATGGATTTATGTGCAAAATATTTTATTACATAAATATAATTGAAAATGAATTTGAGAAAAAAAAAATGTTTCGAAAAAATGGATGATGAATAAGGGCTTATTTTTCTCTATTTATTTATTGGTAAATGGTATAGAATCATAGACCCAATCATCTAACATGTAAGAAATATTGTCAAACCAGGCAAACTTTTATAGGTGGTGGCGCTCATTTCCTTAACATAGGATTAGGGTTTCCAGGAAATAAGCAATTCGATCCAATTTGACACTACTAAAAGATTTTCAGAGTGCATCAAGTGCCCAGGCCGATCAAAATTCCATATTTTTGAAAAAATAACTTTGAAATTCATTGGTCTTAATGAAATACCCGAAGTTTCCTGATTTTGGATTAATCCCCAAAGTGAATTTATTCAAGATCTTGAACTCGATCAACGTTTTAAAGTTAAATTTTATTTTCAATATCAAACTAAATCGTGATTAAAAAAGAAAAGAAAAATATCTAAGAAAAAGAAAATAAAAATAAGCAAGAAAACGTAACGTACCAGGAGCTAGCGAATTCATAGAGCTTTCCACTGATAGAAAAAATTATAACGCCAACTTGTGCATCACACAAAATGGCCAATTCTTTTGCCTTCTTCAGCAATCCGCCGCGTCGTTTTGAGAACGTCACTTGCCGGCTATTGATGTTCTCAATCATCTTAATCTCAACTTTTCCTCTGCCCATTTTTCAATCTTCAAAAAACAACCAAATACTTTGACATGAAAGAATGTGGAGGGGAGTGGGTGGGGTGGGGGTTTTGAAACAATAGATGCTATAATCCTTTTTCGTTTTGGTGGAAATTTTTGTTTCTTTTGGTCTAATGAAACAAAAGGGTGAATGAATTTGAAGACAAGTTATAAAGGAAATAATGGGTTTACTATGTGTAGGAAACAACCTAAGAATGGTAATTGAAATTACTTATAGGACTATAGGAGGCTTACTATTTATAATGTATTTGCAGAATGGTATAATATTACTTCTATTGGGCTCAAAATGAAGGAAAATGGAAAAGAATGGTGATGAATATGAAAAGGTTGTAAATGGTTTACTAGGGGCCAAATTGTCAGCCCCCCACCTACACAGGCCCCTGTAGTGGAAGTGGGGCCCGGCTTATTATTGTAAAAAGCTTAAGATCTCGTAACAGATACTCAAAATTACTGACACACACAAATCTCGTAGTTTACAGAAGCACGAACCCACTGAAATCAATGGTAAATAATAAGTTGACGTGAAAAAATGAACGGTTTAGATCAACCTATTTACAGTCCCCAACAATTTGAATTCAAATTAGTAGAAGTAACGGTATGGTTCCGGAGCCTCTGCCTCGGATCCGAACCTAATTTTCTCCCACTGGTAAAAATAAATGTCTTATTAATTAACAGAGAAGCCGCTGTATTATGCTTATGAGTTTCACCATCTCAACTGAAAAACGATTCCGAGTTTAATTGCATAACCATTTTGCCCTCTCTTTTTCTCTCTCTTTAAGATTTTTAGGGCTTTGTTTTGTTTCTACAGTCAAACTTAGTTCAAGAAAAAATCTTCAAAGTATGTTCTCGATTTTGGTTAATAATAAACACATGCTACATTTATGCGCTTTAGATTAAATTTGAGAATGTATAGCCAAAAATGATTATGGATTTTAAATTGTTTTTCCTTGATTATAAATTATTAAAGATTTGAGCTTCAATGGAGGATCCGACAAGACGAGTGGGGGTGCATGAGTTGAACTTGGCTTCAAGAAAAGCAGAAGACGTAGGTCTATTTTTTTAATTCTACATTTTTTCGCTCTAATGAAATAGGGTTTGCTATGGGTACATAGATGGTATCATAAGGGTCGACATAATTGCCACAGGGTGCCTTTTGACAATTTTGTCAACCTTTATGCCACCCCCTATGTACTTCTATCATTTTCCAATGAAATATGCATGTGTGGCAAATGATACTCGATTACAGGACTTATGGTCATCTTGTGTCATCTCCATTATACTGAAGTCAAGAACCAAGTTCTTTGAACGAATTTTGCATTTTTATTCTGTGAATTCTGTGTTTTTTTTTTTTTAATTCAGTAATTTTTGTTTACTTAAAAACCAAGAGAGTATAAATTTTAGTTTCTCTTTCGGTTGTAGGCAGGGACGAATTCAAAATTTTTTGTAAGGGGGCTGAAAGTACTTAACAAATCAAAAGTAATAAAATTTATATGTACTAAAAAAATTCATTAAAGAACATTATTTATTTAAATCGTTCTCGACAAGGATTTGAAACATAATATTCATCTATAACAGAATCTAGATTTTTTTCTCAACAAGTTCTCTTTCTATAAAAAGTATCATACAATCAGCAAGAAAGTCATCCTCCATTTTGTTGCGAAGTATCGTCTTCACATGTTTTATTGCTGAAAATGCTCGCTCAGTACTTGTGGTAGAAACATGTAATGTCAATACAAGACGAATCAATCTGTGAATGATTGCAATTCAGGAATTGAGACTGATGAATGCTCAATTTCTGGAGATGAAATTGGAGGATGTTGCATAGGAATTGAGACTGACGGATGTTCAATTTTTAGAGATGTACATTTACTTTCACTAGATTGCCCCATCTTTTTAAAAAAATGAAAATATGGTCTTTTATACGATTGAGCTTCCATTTGTAAAAGTTGAAAATAGTAGAAAGAATAACAAAAACTGAGACTAAATAACATGGGCAACAAATTCATTGTTCACTAAATTCAATTTGATTCACAGTCATGAGCCACCAATCAATACAAAACCAAAGGAGAAACAAAACCGCAAGTAAAAATCAACACCCACTATATGACTACAATTTCAAGTCTTGAACAGACAACAGTCATGAGCCACTATAAAATGAGCCACCAAATATGAAATACCAATCAATACAATATGCATTTTTAATTAAAAAGAGGTGATTGGCTGATTGCCCAACTCAGTCACGGGCTAGAAAAACTCACCAACATTGAGGGCAGACTCGGCAAAGGAGAAACAAATCAAAAACCAGCTGAGCAACAGAGCAAGCAAGTAAAAATTACTAAATTAGCAAGTAAAAATCAACAGCCACACACACAGCCCACAGCCATACAGCCCAAGTAAAAATCAACAGCCGCAAATAAAAAACTTCATCTGGGAACCGAGGAAACACAAAACCAGCAAGAAAAAATAGTGACAGACAGATTCAACTTGCAAAAATACCAAATATAATTTACTAAACCAGCAAGAAAAGAAACCAACCCGTGGGAATTGCAATTAGATTCAATTTTAGGGTTGAAATTTGAATGGAATCGGATGATGCGGCTCCTCTTTGAAATGACGATTTCAAGTTTTGTTTGAGTGAGATTATGATTTGTAAGTGTGTGATATAATATTTGGGTTTGTTTATTAATAAATTTGATTGGGCTTTTGGGTAATGGGCTGAATTTTAACTGGGTTTGTAGGGGAGGAAATAGTGGAAGATGGAATCGACCATCTTCCACAATGATCGTTGACCATTAAAAAAATAATAATAAACATTTATAAAGCAATGAAAAATCATTTTTACCCTCATGCCATTTGGAAGAGAAAAATGAGAAAAAAAAACTATGGAGAAACCGACGACCCACACGACAAAAGAAAACGACGACCCATACCGAATATTTACTATGAAGGTGAAGAAGGTGAGTAAAGAACTTTTATATACATTAATTGAATAAATAAAGCATGTTTGTATGTTTATTGAATAAA
>CAIGRN010082591.1:0-16737 GCA_903798345.1 Fraxinus anomala
ATTCTGACGAAATTATGAACGTCGAATGCCAGTAGTATCTGCAATGGCAAAAGATCTACTAACACATCCGATTAGCACCGTTGCTTTGGAATATACTTTTAGTGCAAGGAAGAGGGTTCTCTCTGAGATCAGGAGTCAACTAAAAGAAAATATATTGAAAAATGTATATTTAAAAAATTGTTTACAAAATGTGTATACATATATATTTTTTAGCTCGTATTTTTATAAACAATTTTTCAAATATACATTTCTTTAGAAAATGTATATATATACGAGCTCGGCTCGTTTTGGCGAGTTCGGGCACGAGCCGAGCTCGCCAAAAACCAACGAACCGAGCTTGGTTCAGGAGCCACGAGCCGAGCTTGTCTTTAGCCGACTCGGCCTATTGCCACCACTACCTTATCTGAGTTCTTCCGAGAGAAGAAGCTCCAATTTCACTTTCTGTGTTTTGTGGAAAATAGTACTTTTTAATACCATTATGTTTTGCCTTTCTTGAGACACTGATGACTAATTAAGACAAAAAAAAAAAAAAGAGTTTAATTTCTTTAAGTAATTTTCTTTACTAATTTATTTGGTCATTGTCTAGCTTAAGACGAGGTGTTCACAGTGAAATAGTCCATTCAGAAAAGACTTCTGAATTTGATTATCTCATGATAGAATTGTTCACCCGAGACTTGGTAGAATGGGAACATGTTACGACTTGTTATTAGGTTCCCACGTGGTCTAGCTGGTCCAGGGGTAAATTTCGAGGCCCGCTACTCAATCCGAAGTGGAAAGTCTGAGGCCCTAGGGTAGTGACGAGGCCCATGCTGTTGTGAAGTCTGAGATCCATCATTAATCCGAGGTGACGATGCCTTTAAGGTCCAACAGATCCGAGGCTCCATCCCCAGCTAGTGACGATCCACGTGCAAAGATCCTGAATTTATTATAGAGATCCTTTTGGAATGACTGATGTGCACTTGTAAAAAGTGCATTTGTTTCTTGTCTTATCATAGGGTGTAAGAACATTCAATGCTTTGAAGTGCTAGGAAAGTCAACTTGATGGATAAGACTTGATACTTTGGCTGAGGAGATGAGGCCGTGTGTAATTTGATCCAAAGGTCACCATTCCATTTGTAACACTATAAATATCTCCACCATATAAAAATTGAAGGATTATGCAATTTTGAATACAAAAACACAACTAAAACGCTTGGAGCAAACCCGAGTTCATTTGGAGCAAACCCGAGTTCATTCTCTACAATATATTTTACTCTTTACAATTATTGATCTATTTACATATCGATTGATTCTTATCTTACAATCGTAGTCCGTTAACCTTGCTGGAATTCGAACGGAAACATCTCGAGTTGTCGAGCTTATCCCACGTCCATCTGGAGCAATAGTGATCGTTGGTCAGCATCTACGTGTTGGATTTGGCTTGCGCATGGACGAGTGGGTCTGGCATCTGCTGGCAATATTTTTTGGGGTCAACAGATTAGCGCCATCTGTGGGAAACCACACTATAACCACGAGCAGCCCCGTGGAAAAAGCATTCTGAGAAAATAATTTGGGCATCCCCCTTGAAAAAGGATTTGTTCTTAAAAAAAGAACAAGATGAAGCCCTCAGAGTTGGAAAATATTTGAGTTCTAGGCTGAAAAAGAGATGAGCTCAGAAGGTGACGTCCCTTCTAGGCGTGTGAGGGAAAGCGATGATGAAGTTCCATCCAGGGTCGTCCCTATGGGTCAACGTCGACCTCACCACCATCACAGGCGAGGTGGGATGAGGATGGCAACCCAACTCACTAGGTAAATATCCACCATGGCAGCTAATATAAGGAGCATTACCAACCAAAATTTGGCGATGCAAGATCTATTGAGGCAAATACAAAGTCATGCCTATCCAATCCCTCTTTATGTAGCCTAGGCGTCGACAACATAAAATTCTGACGCCTAGGAATAGGCCTCGGCCCCCACCTTCTGCGATATGGCAACGGAGGAAATGCAAAATTATGCCCCCCATGTTGCCCCGCCCAGAGATAGGCGTCAAATGAGAGGTGAAGAGGTTGAGAACCAAGTAGGTCCCTCCCTTGAAAAGAGGAAGCCGCTGAAAAAGCGGATGGCCCCCTGAAAAGGGGAGGTCATTGATGAAGTGGCTTTAATAAGATGATCCCCTGAAAAGGGGAGGCCGCAGAAGAAGCGGATGACCCCCTAAAGATGGGAGGTCACTGAAGAAGTGGATGAACCCCTGAAAGCTTCAACAATTCAGCATGAAGGCCTCATCCTTGCCAATACTTCAGCACTTCAGCATGAGGGCCTCATCCTTGCCTATACTTCAGCAATTCAGCATGGGGCCTTCATCTTTGCCTATACTTCAGCAATTCAACATGGGGCCATCATCCTTGCTTATGCTTCAGCACTTCAGCATGTAAAGACCTCATTCCTTGAATAAAGGAAGTGGCAGTATTTTTTATAAGTACTCGTTCTTTGAAAAAGGAAGAGGCAAATCGCGAGATGGTTTTTCCTCACCTCTCACTATCATTGAGCCTAGCTGTCAAACCTTGTCTATCTGAGGCCTGCTTATAAGACTCTAATAGTTCGAAAGTTATTCGATGGATGTCCATTTCCCGCCTTGTCAGATGCTTACTCCTGGCCTCGCGAGATGGTTATTCCTCGCATCTCACTATCATTGAGTCTAGCTATCAGACCTCATCTATCCGAGGCCTACTTATAAGATTTCGATAGTTCGAGAGCTATTCGCGGGATGTCTATTCCCCGCCTCGCCAGATGCTTACTCCTGGTCTCGCAAGATGGTTATTCATCGCCTCTCACTATCATTGAGCCTAGCTGTCAGACTTCATCTATCCGAGGCCCGCTTCTAAGACTCCGATAGTTCGAGAGCAATAACCCAGTTGTCGTCCTCTTCGCGTGTTCTGATCTGTGGGTAGAATAAGAAGGTTGATGGTTGGTGGTTCTAATATGTGGTTTTAATGGTTGAAAAATAATAATGCAATTTCCTCAAAGTTTGGAATACAAAATATTTATCAATTTGTTGGCTGGTCTAACAATCGTAAGTCTCTCCACATTAATATGGCATCACAGCCCATCAATTGTTGCTTCTTGACTTCGACAGAGAGCTACAAAATAATTAATCCTTGTTTGGTTTTGCTAAATATTATATTTTTAGTAAAATTTGATAAAGTTAATCAAATGTATGATCAAAAAGTTGATAGAAGTTATGGGATTCATATAATGTGAAGCTAAAATTAATTATTATTTAAATTTTTATCAATTTTTTTAGTTAAATCAAATAGAGATTTAACTTTGACATAGAAGCTTCCTAACGGAAGAACTTAAAACTGCGAATTATTTGAATATTGCCCTTATTTGGGAGAAATTATTATCTATATTTTAATCTAAACTAAAGTCAACAATTAATTTTAACAAGATATTTTATGGATCACACATCTTTTTAACTACGTATCTTACCAATTTTTTTCAAAATCTACCAAAAATCAGATTTTAATACACACGAAAATGTACATAAAATAATTATAAATATATAATATGAGAATAAATTGTGTGTATTGCATAAATGTTTTAAGAAAATAAATAATCAGAGATTTATCCATTATATGTACAGCTCGCTCACCATGGGTCCTAGATTTCTATAATACTTATTGTTACGGGCCTTCGGAGGCCCTCCACCTCATTCGCCACGTGTTGGATGGACCGATCTGGTGTTACCACGTGGCAGACGAATTGAATTCATGTCAGAAGAACTGAATTCACGTCAGACGAACTGATTCCATAACTTCGAACTAAAACACTATTGCCCCACTTGGTAGAAGAGTCGAACTCATTCGCCATTCACGACGGATGCAAAGGTCCGCACTCCGCTCTCATTGCAGTTCACAATCCGCACCGCCACACCTCTACCAAGATCTTTTTATGAGAAAATCTCTCCAAAGTTTAGTCCCTGACTAATTAATGAGAAGTGTGGCAGGCTACAAACGGTCAACTCAGTTACTAAGTCAGAAATCATTTAATGCCCGCCAATCTATGTATTGATAGATTGACGCCTATGAAAGGATAACCCTTCCGGGATCCGAGGCCACGTGTCCCCCAATCCAACGGTTTTCCTCTTTCCTTTTTTAGTATAAATACACATACATTATGGTAAGGGAGGGTTCGCATTCGAATCTCAGCACTCTAGTCTTTTAACTCTGAGGAGCCTTCCACTATATTTTTACATTCTCAACCACGTCCCAGTGGACATTTCATCGCCAGGCACCATTTTTCGGTTGACTGGAATACTAACTTGACCATTGGAGTGCTCGCGATGCTTCCACCTCCACCGAAAAAGGGTACGAGTGACTAACGGTGTGCTACCGTGTGCAGAGAGGAGCTTACGTGGAGTTTCATTCTTTTGGACACGTATAGTAACCATTTTTCGAGGTCAACAGATTGACACCGTCTGTGGGAAATGTCATTGTAACCATGAGTATCCCCACAAAATGAAAAGCTTATCGAAATATTTGGTTGATATTCCCTTTTGAATAAGGGATTTGTTCTTGAAAAAAGAACAAGCTGTAAACTAAGTCTTCATTATTTGGAGAAGAGAACTTTCAACTCCAAACCAATGAGTTCCAGCAACGAATAAGTAAATCGAATGAGAGCAAGGGAGTCTCTGAAGAAGAGATAGTTCGGAATAATGTCACACACCAACGGCCCCATCATTGATATCGCAGGGACGAAAAAACTTCCACACGACTAATTGTCGAAGTGGCTCGCATGGCTACTAACATGAAGAACATCGCAAGCCAAAATGCAGTCATGTAAGAATTCCTCATGCAAGTGCAAAATCAGGGTGGCTTCCAAGCCCAGCAAGATCATCCACAATCGGTTCGCGACCGACAAGCTGAAGCAAATTCGAGCCGGAGAACTCATTCCAACCAACAAAGAAAAGTTCCAATAGAACGGGAAGTAGGAATAGACACCTCCAAGTTGGGGGAGATAACGTTTCCCGAACTATGAAGAGCAGCCTCAAAGCTCTACAAGTATGTCTGATCGGATTAGGTGAATGCCTAGAAATAGGGATCAGTCTGCCATCAAACAATTCGTCCACAAAAGCGTGTGCAAAGCCAAGAAGTTCAGGCCCATCCGCCTAAGAATAGGCGGGAAAGGCGGAACCTAGTTGATTGGAGGAATTGAGGCGGAACTTCACTGCAGCCACCTCACCCTTTAGCAGATGGGAACGACTCTGACGAGCTGTGCCGGTCCTACAAACTTGACGACGTCGATGACAACCTCCCCTTGTCTAGGGAGCTTCATATGTAACGTCCCAAAATTTCACAAACATTAGAGTGCTACCAAAAATTCAATTTTCGCGAAACGATAAAATAATATTCTTTAATAAAAAAAATTGAATATCCATAAATTTAAACTAAACATGAAAATTATATCATTAAGAAAATAACATAATCACAAATTAAATAAATATATTTGAACAAATTAAACTAATTAATAATTTAAAGGAAGAAAAAATAAACTTAATGTTTTATCTCTTTGATTCCTCTCGACAGTCGTATCACCATCCCGCGCACTGTTCCAATCAATCCGAACTAACCTATAAAATTTTGTAAGACTCTTTAAAAATACCCAATAAGATGTGTAGTTTTCATACACAATTATATAATAATAAAATAGACACTTCATATCACTCTTCTCTTATGAAATATATCGATGACCAAGCGACACACCCATTTTAGGTCATATTAAATTTTCGAAAGATCTCTTATTTCTTAATAAAGAACCCGAAGGTTCACTAACAATTCATGCATAAATTATTGAACATAAAGTATAAGGAAACGAACCACTTGCATTAAAGTATCTTACCTTGATTGATCAAACCAGATATTCAAAAAATATATAGTAGTAATTTATAGCTGCTTTATATGAAAGCAGTCGTGTAAAATTCTTTGGTGGTGAATTGTGGGACAGTTGCACACTATTTATAGTAAAAACAATAGTGGTTGAGTCATGCTACAATTGGGATGTAAAATCATGTCTATCAAATTGGATAATAATTGATTTCAAAAGATAGAATTATGATTAATTTATCAAATTAAGATTGCAATCAACATTTATCATTCTATCAATACTTAATTATTTGACTCAAATAAAATAAGAATTTAAAATCTTTTTCATTTTAGTCCTCATTTTTTTCAAAATATTTTTAAAAAATACTATATAAAACAAAAAAATCTTATTTTAAAATTTTCGAGGCGTTACATTGTAGCTTTCCCATGCTACAGAACTTCGTTCCCCCAAAATTCCTAAGTACGAAGGAAAATGTGACCCAGAGAAACACCTGAACAAATACAAAACGCAAATGAGCCTTCGAGGCACTTCGTCTGCTCTGAAATGTAGGGCCTTTCACTTAACACTTAGCGGCGCGGCCGAAATGTGGTACAGTAGGTTGGTACCTCTTAGTATCCGGAAGCCAAACCTCAAGAAGGCATTTTTGAACCAATACTTGTCAAGAAAGGAAGGAGAGACACCAACACAGGGCTTCCAGGATATGAGACAAGCGACAGTGGAAACTTTTAAAAGTTACATCGCCCATTTTACTGATGAAATAACCTATTGTGAGCAAGTCACCGACAAAAAAGCCCTCTCTGAAATGAGGACTAAATATGAATACGTTGTTTTGGAGAGATGTCCAAAGTAAAAACCCTTCAACCTATGACGAGCTGGTAGAAATGATGAAAGTTGAAATCGGTAATGAGGAGATGATCGATCATCAGAATAGGGTGACACAGGGACTTCATCCACCCCAGAGACAGATCGGTAAAGGACCCACCTCACAGATCGTTGACCAGCAATGGACTTAGGTCGGACATGCGGTGGCTCCCACGTTGGGACATGCTTTGGCTACAACTACTTTGAATGTCGTACCGACGTTGGCCTACGAAAACATTGGACCTAGCGGTACTGGTATGGCCAGAAATCTTGGAAGACCCTCTACCTCTAGGAATAGAGGAAGAGGTAGAGGGCCAAGAAATAGGCCTCAAGAGGAGACGTGGCCCTATTGTACGTTCCACCATTTTCATGGCCATGACACAAGTGAATGTCAGGAAACCACTAGGTCCACAAGAAGCAACCTCTGTAGCACTAGGGAGAGTCGTCATCAGAATGAAAATTTGAGGTAGAACTTGCGAAGAAAGGGCGAGACAAGGAGACACTCGCCTCGGTATGATAGGAACGAGGACAGACAGGGAGAGACCAAAAGTGGACAACGACCCAGGAGAGACCAGACCACCACAAATGAACATCAACCCATTTGAGAAATCGACACAATCATTGGGAAACCACACGTAGCAGGTGAGTCTAGAAATGCGCAAAAGAATTACACCAGGGAGGCCAAGGACCCACATATGGCCAACTATATAGTAAGTCAAACCTAAAGAAAGAGGTCAGCATAGCCTATTACATTCACTCAGGAAGATGTGGTGGGCGTACACTATCCCCACTGCGACGCACTAGTGGTGAGAGTCGTGGTGGCTCGAAATGGATTAAAGCGTATACTAGTGGACAACGGGAGTTCAGTCATATCCTATTCAGTTCTGTTTATGATAAGATGGCGGTAGACCATGAACTCATCCCTATGACTTCCCCCTTGTACGGATTCACTGGAGATAGCATTATTCCAAGAGGAAGGATTACACTACCTGTTGAAATGGGAGGGCCCCGCCTCTAATAGCACATTACTTCATGGAATTTTTGGTAGTTGACCGCCGATCTGCATACCATAGAGTGCTAAGAAGACCAGCTTTGAAGGAGTTATGGGATGTCACCTCTATACATCACCTATGTATGAAATTCTCCACTGAACGAGTAATAGCCATCTTCTAGGTGATCAGATGGGGCTCAAGGGAGTGTTACCTCAACTCCTTGAGAAAAGCTGAGCCACGGGGAATTAACATGGTACTCCTTGATATTGAGATGTCCAAAGCCTCTGAAGATGGGCAATCCTCTACACAAGGGGAAGACATCGAGATGGCAGAGATGGGTAATCCCCTAGATGAACTGGATTCTCAAATCATTGAATCCAAATCAAGAACCATCCCAATGGAAGAACTGGAAAGCTATTCGGTAGATCCCCAAGACGCCTCAAAAGTCCTGCAAGTAGGAAAGGATTAGGGAGAGGAAATGAAGAAAGATCTGAAAGACTTTCTCGGCAAGAACTCAGACGTCTTTGCATGGAAACACGAAGACATGGTCAGAATAGACCCAAAGGTCAGTTGCCACCATTTGTAAATTGATCTAAGTCAAACCCCACACAAGCAGAAGAGGAGAGCCTTGAACGCGGAAATGTATGGGTTCTAAAGGAAGAAGTGGAGAAATTAATTAGCAATGGCTTCATTAGGAAGGACACCTATCTGAAGTAGATATCGAATCCCGTGGTGGTAAAGAAACACAATGGCAAGTGGAGAGTGTGCATCGACTTCTCCAATCTCAATCACGCCTACCCAAAGGATAGTTTTCCACTTCCTCGAATAGACAAACTGGTAGATTCGACTGCCGAACACGAGTTGCTATGTTTTATAAATGGTTATTTAGGTTACAATCAGATTCTCATGTACCCTGAAGATGTGGAAAGCATTTCTTTCATCACTGATAGATGACTATTGTTACAAGGTTGCCTCAGAAGGCAAAGGAAGTACAACGGCTCACTGGCAGGGTGGCTGCACTCAATCGCTTCATATCCAAATCCATTGAGAAGTGCCTCCCCTTCTTTAAGATTCTCAAATGGGGTAAGAAGTTCCAATGGACACCAGAGTGTGAAGCATTCCAGGCACTGAAAAATTACCTTAGACAAGCTCCCTTCCTATCCAAACTCAAAGTGGGCGAATCACTGTTGCTTTATCTAGTTGTGTCTGATGATGCCATTAGTTCGATTCTTATAAGAGAAGAGGAGACAAACCAGTTACCCATTTACTACATAAGCAAAACATTGTTACCAGCAGAAATGCGCTACCCAGACATGGAGAAGCTCGCTTTTCCTTAATCACTGTATCTCGAAAGTTGATGCCATATTTCCAGGCCCATGGCATTCGCGTACTGACAAATTTCTCCCTAAAGCAAGTCCTCCAGAAACCAGACGCCTCGGGGAGGCTGCTGAAGTGGGCAATAAAGCTCAGTGAGTTCGACACAATGTATAAACCCAGGGCTGTAGTTAAGGGCCATGGCTGACTTTGTTGCTGAGTTCGCCAAACCCCTGAAATTGAAGTGAATATGGAACCTGTGGAGCCTCCCACCTGGAACCTTTTTGTGGACAGATCATCTGGAGAAGCTAGTTTGGGAGCGGGAATAGTCTTGGAAAGTCCGAAATGCCATAAGCTTAACTATGCAGTAAGACTTGGATTCAAAGCATCCAACAATATAGCTGAATATGAAGCACTCCTAGCCGGTCTTCGTTTGACTAAAGAGTTACAAGTGAAAATGTTGGCCATCAACAATGACTCAAAACTAGTAGTAAACCAGGTCAACGAGAATTTTGTAGCTAGAGACAAGCACATGGCAGCATACCTGAAACTAGTCATGAATTTTCTCCCCAACTTTGAAAAGATTGAGCTGACACAAGTACCCCGCCTGGAGAACTCCCATGTTGATGCCCTATCAAAATTGACTAGCAGTAAGGATTAGGGGTGGACAAAATTCGACCGAACCCGTCAAAACCGTCCAAACGTAACCAACCCGATCGGTTTGGGTCGATTTTTTTTGTTGTTTTTACATGGATTGGGTGGGGTGGGGTGGGTGGGGTTGAGTTGAGTTGAGTTGAGTTGGGTCGGGTTATGGGTTAACTCATGAAAATCGAATAAATTCGCCCAACCTATTCCGACTATATTTGTAAACTTTACAAGTGTTATGATATTGTTTGGACCAAATTGAGTCAACTCTATTTCTTCACACAACCTCCAATAGCTGCAATATTCACAAAAGTCTAGATTAAAATGTCAGTTCTTGTTGGGAAAATTTTGTGCAATAGTTGAAAAGTTTGAGGGAACCATATACAAATTATATACTACTAATTAACTAGGTTCTATATACGCAAAACGCGATACACGGAAAGTCTTGAATATGACACAAGACATGGAAACTCTTAGAATAATATTATAAGACTTGGATATAATACATTTTACGAAAAATAGTATAAGCAAATACATATTTAACACAAAAATATTTTAATTGNAATATTATAAGACTTGGATATAATACATTTTACGAAAAATAGTATAAGCAAATACATATTTAACACAAAAATATTTTAATTGCCAAAAATATTTATTGGCTTCATATAATTTAATATCAATTTGTCCATGTAACATTTTCGGGCATGAAGTGCCAATATAATTCAGATTTTTTGGTCATTGCAACTATAGAGACCTAATATTATATAAGTCATGAGTCAATTATAAATCTGTTCAATCCGACTCGGTTACTTTAATCTTTGTTGACGAGTTGTCCTAAATCGATCAATCCGACCCAACCCGACCAATACTTGATTGGGTTGGGTTGGGTTAAATTATGATCAAAACGATCATGTTGGTTTGGGTTTGGGTTGAGGCAAAAATCGACCCAACCCAATACATACTCACCCCTAGTAAGGATTCTGAACTTCTTAAGGTGGTACCCATAGAACACCTCGTCGAACCTTCAATCATAAGGGGGAAGAAGTGATGTGGATAGAAGGCACCACTTTGTAGATGCAACCTATCATTGCTTTTCTCAAAGAATAAACAGTACCAAATAAGGAAGTCGAAGGTCGTTGACTTCGGAGGATGGCTGCTCAGTTCATCCTGTAGGATGATGTGCTGTACAAACGAGGCTTCTCATCCCTCCTCCTTAGATGCACAGGAGGAGAAAAGACGAATTACATCCTAAGGGAGATCCGTGGGGGGTTTTGTGAAAATCATTATGGAGGGCCGCACTGGCACATAAGGTACTCAGACAGGGATACTACTGGCCTACCCTGAAAAGAGACTCGATACAATTCGTATGCAAGTGTGATAGATGCCAGGATTTCTCTAACGTGCAAAGTCAGCCCCCACAAGAACTCACAGTCGTTTCAAGCCCTAGGTCATTTGCCAAATGGGAGTTGATTTTATTGGTCCATTGCCAACGGGGAGGGGGAATGCCCGTTTTGTCATTGTTGCAATTGATTACTTTACGAAATGGGTCGAAGTAGAGCCATTGGCCAAGATCACCGAAGTGAACACTTCCAAGTTTTTCTGAAAGAACATTATATGCAGATTCGACATACCCCACTCCGTGGTTTCAAATAATTGTAAGTAATTTGATAACAAGAAGATCGGGGACTTGTGCAATGAGCTCGGATTTAAAAAACATTTCTAAATGCCTCATCAGTCCCAAGCTAACGGCCAGGTCGAAGCGGTCAACAAAACCATCAAACTCACCCTGAAAAGAAAGTTGGATGCTTCAAAAGGGACATGGGTTGACGAACTCCCCCAAGTTCTTTAAGCCATACGGACGATCTGCAGGACTACAACCGGAGAGACCCCATTCTCCATGACTTACGGGGCCGAAGCCATGAGCCAGTAAAATTTGGAGGTCCTTCGCTCTGTCGCATCCACTTTAATGAAATAACTAACGATGAAATGAGAAGGCTAGATCTTGAGCTCCTTGAAAAAAAAAAAGATGATTCTCAAGCTAGACTCGCCTCCTAACAATGCAAAATGATGTGTTACTACAATGCCCAGGTGAAGAAAATGGTCTTTCGCATTGGCGATCTGGTACTCTGGAAAGTACTCCCATCATCAAAAGAACCGGGAACTAAAACACTGAGGCCGAACTGGGAAGGCCCATATCATGTCACTAAAGAAGTACGACCCGACACATACAAGATTGAAAATTTGAAAGGCAAAGTGTTGTCTCATCCCTGGAACATTGAACATTTGAGGAAGTGTTATCAGTAAAGAAATCGTGAGGACTTATCATGTAAATGTTGTTATCAACCGAATGAACTGATTTTCACTTCTACATATGTTTTCAAAACAAATGATCTTCAACCAAGGATATCCACTTCATCAGGGAGGGTCAGGGTGCCACCTCTGGTGAAGCGGATCAGTAGTGTTCTGACACATTCTTACTCCTTGTCGAGGTGTATACGTCCCCAACGGGTGCCATCTCTCGTGAAACGGTTCAACCAATAATGTTTGCTTTATCCATTTTCTTAAGTGGTTATGCTTAGGCGAAGTGTTTACACTTGGAGACCGTTTGCTTTATCCATTTGCTTAAGTGGTTATAATTATGCGAAGTGTTTACACTTAGAGATCGTTTTCTTTATCCATTTGCTTAAGTGGTTATGCTTAGGTGAAATGTTTACACTTAGAGACCGTTTGCTTTATCCATTTGCTTAAGTGGTTATGCTTAGGCGAAGTGTTTACACTTGGAGACCATTTACTTTATCCAATCGATTAAGTTCTTATCTGGTCAGTGTGGTTTAAGCGAAGCGACAACACTTTTGAATGACAATTGAATAAAGAATCTCATTACTAAAGAAATCAAGGCCGAAGCCATTACAACATGAAGCAAAAAGAAAACTAAAGATCTACATTTACGATGGCCCCCGCTCCCACCTCCTTTTGGGAAGTTTCTTCTTCAGCCTCTATGTCAAGCCGGCCACCAGTAGGACCACGGATGTTCAGCTCTGGATGCACCTCCCTTAGGCAAGACATCATCTGTTGGGCACTCAATGAAGCCTAATAGTTGGCGAAGTCATCACACTCCTTCGTTTGGTCGCAGTTGTCGATGTAGTTCTGAACTGCCACCTCACCCACTATCTTCACTTCGGCTTTAAGAGATTTAATCTCCTTTGTTTGAACTTTAAAGAGCATCCCGAGTTCGTCTTTCTCTTTGTTGGCCTGCACCAATGCCTCAAAGGCGATCCGTTAGTGTTCATTGGACTGGTAAATCCTTTTAGTCAGGGCTGCCACTTGAGAAACAGACTCGTGGAGTTTGTTTTTCAATTGGTTTATATGAATCTCAGCAGAGTCCAACTTCACTTTAGCCTCAGTCATCTTCACCTCGAACTCCTCCATCTCAACCCTGGCCTTTTTCACCTCCTCCTTCCAATTTTGCGAGGCCTTGATCCTTTGTTCCAATTTCTCATTTTTCTTTCGAAGGCCCCAGACTAAGTCTTCTATCGGCATGCCAATACTTAGAGCTTTGGCCATGTAGGCATTATTGGCGGCTATGAGGTCCTCCGCCTCGCAGGAGGCGATGTGATCTTGCTAGTCCCTGGTCTAATACTTGTTATGAACACAGGCGGCAGAGGCGATCTCTGGAAGTAGCATTTCCAATACTGCCTCGAGAAGGCCATCCTTCGTGCTCCCTAGAAAGTCAGTTGCCTTACCACGAGGTAGAGCATTGGGTAGATTTCTTCAGCCTCTTTCGAGCTAGCTCTCCAGTTGGGATAGCAGTAATGGGCACAACGACCTTCGAAACTTTGGGGGGAGGGGGTTGCAACAGTTACCTCGATTGGAGTTGGTGGAGGAGGAGGCCTGGCCACTGTGGCCGGTGAAGAGGAGGCCTCCGTTGGGCCGAATCTTTTCCTATTGATGAGAGAGTTACCTTCCTCCACTTCTTCCTCTTCAGAAGGTTGCTGGCTCTTACTTAGCTGGTTCAATCTCTCTGCTTGCTTCTTGTAGGCGGACGAGTTGTTCTTAAAGGCCCTTGCCTCGGCCATACTATGACAAATCGTAGTAAAATTCAGCCTGGGTGCTTTCTTCTTCAAGTAATTGTCTGCACAAAGAGAAAAGAGTTAGAACAGCCAAACAGAACATTGAATGGAACTAAAAAACTTAACTTACCTCGAGAGGCCATCAGTCCGTGTAGAATGAATTCTATGTTCTTATCAATTAACTCGTTGTAACTTCGGTCCTTGAGAGGCAGCTGATAGATGTGGCTAATTATATTCCACTCTTCAGCAAAAATCTCTCACCTCGATAGCAAACCTACAAATAAGAAAGGTGTTAAACTATAAGAACTCATACTAAAACGTTAAACGGCTAGGCGAAAGAACTTACTAGCGAAGGAATAAGTCGTTGGAACTGTAAGAGGAGCCATGGGGTCGCCATCCATGGTGTCCCACCTCCCCGACACCCAGAACCAAGATTTTCTCCATTCCTTAACCGAAGAGGGGGACCCCACCACGAATGAGGAGTGAGATCCCCAAAGAGTTATGTAGTACTACCCCTTACTTTACCCGCTCTCAGCCACACTCTTGGGGAAGTAAACGGAGTAGAATACGCTAAAGGGCATGTCTACACCCAAGCTGGACCGATGCTACATCATCCACGACCCAACCATATGCGCCCAAGAGTTCGATTGGAGTTGGGTCGGGGCTAGCCCATAAGAACCGAGAACTAACCTAAAGAAGTGATGGAATGGAAGCCTAAGACCTGCCTTAGCAAGTTTTAGCTTATAGCCACACAGCCCGGCCTGGGGTAGCAGACCCTTTCATCAAAGTTAAGGATGATCATCTCTATGTTGTTGGGAATCTTAAAAACCTCTCTACGCTTAGAATTTTTTTCTGGGTGATGGTTAAGGCGTATTCAAAAGCCCCTCATTTAATGGAAGTGTCTCTAGACGGGCTGGGCAATCTCCAAATGTTCTCTCCCGACCTGAGGGCCCTACCTATTTCGTCCGAAGAGAGGACGATTGGCTCTCTCACACCCAAACTCCCTACACTTCGCCCCTCCTCACTCGTAGACACATTCACAGATCTTTTAGTGGCCATTTCGAACTTCAAAAACTAGAAAAAGGATGGAATAAAGTAGAAGATATTACCTAACGCGTAAAAAAGAATGGGTTACCATCGGAGTTTCAGGGTCCTGGTCGCCAAACAAAGAAAGGAAATAATGGAAGCTAAGAAAACTTAGAGTTTCAGAGAGATTTTTGCAAAGTAAAGTTATAAAGTGAAAGGTTTGTGCCTTTTATAGGCATCCCCAACCTATCCTAGCAGTCAGATCACTGTTGAACACATCTAGGCCATCCAAACCCATGATTCATCACAATCGTTGAAACTAATAACCACACAAGCAGATGGTCCTGATGAAGCGGTGTAATTTACGTGCCAGCCCAAACGTGTCGCCTTGAACTCTCCTAGCCATCGCCATAATTACCATTTATGGCTTAAGGGCGTGTGTTGGAAGTAAGAAACACCCACAAAAGTTGCCTTGGGAAAGCACGAGAATTGTCAAATCATTAGCACACAACCCAAGGTTGTCTCATCAGTCGACACTCCATCCTTCAGCTAGGACTTTACTTTGCTACAACTTTTCCCAAAGTTGCCAACACTCTTTACTTCGTCCTTCTAATACTTCATTATTTGTCATATAATTTCAACCATTCATTCATGTGGTTGTTTTCATCAAGTGATATTCAAACAATACATAATTCATGTATTTCCAACATTGCTAACAGCGATATTGACATATTAATATTTCTTCTAACAAGAGATATTTAGGATGTTTCACAATAAGTGGTATTAGAGTTATTCCGGTATCTAATTTGTTTCACAACAAAACATGTAGACCACATTTAACAGGACGATAGATAAAGATTAAAATAAATAATAATAACCATGGCACAATAGTAATAAAGAAACATATCAAATGATTTATGATCAACCAAAAGTAAAGTTTTATGACACCAAGACCTCGTTCAGCAAACAGTGAAGCATGAATCCCCCCCTATCCTGGCAACTATCATATAACCAAAAACCTTCAATTCCTTTACACCCCGCTCCCTTCCATGAAAAAACTTTTACTAACTTCCTTATCTTGACTAACATCCAAGGGTTCCTGGAACTGAAAATGGGATCCCCTCTCTCTCTCCCTCCCAAAAACATAAAAAATAAAATTTGTGCACAATGTTTATCACTTATTTTCTTCTACCCTTCTTTCTACCATGTCAATGGTGGGATCTGAAGGCATGTCCACTCAGAACAATGAATCAAGAGCTGCCACTCATACGTTATTCGACATGCTCGTTCAGTCATTCTACCTTACCATAATGTTGATCGGTGTCAGCCACTAGTTCGAAAAATAATCATGTTTCTGTAAAGGAGTGAGCTAATTACTCCAAGCTTTCTAAACTTCTGCACTTATTTACATATTCAGATTTCCTTATTTCTCCATAAATTACAACTTAACTAAGTCTACAGAATCTATCAACACACAGTCGAGTCTCTTGATAATGAGTTTGGGAATATGAGTCTATTAAAAACAAGATGTATCTCTGAGATACACATAGTAGTCTAAAAATGTACTTAAGTGAGATTTTAGATGGATGGATATCGGGTCACAAGATGTGACATTTTTTTAATATAGAAATTTTTTTGGAGAATATTATTGAAATTGATATTATGTATATTGGCGAATCAATTTTTGGATACATAAGAGTTGATTTAAACTTCTGATTCAAGTGGGAGTAATCTGATTTCGAGTTGGAGCTATTTATTCAATTTGAAGCTATCAAAGAACTATCCAATTTCAATGAATCTTGGTTCCGAGTTGGATTTAAGAGTTATTCAATTTCAATGATTCTTGATTTAGAAAACTATTGGAGAAATTTTGAAGAAGTGATGGAAGTATATATATGAGTACATAATTCCTATCCAATTTGAGATTTGGTGGAAGTTTTAATTGGACATTATGTTTATTGAGA
>CAIGRN010082597.1:0-29691 GCA_903798345.1 Fraxinus anomala
TAATATTTAATTAGATATTAAAAACCTGATTTTTGAAGAGTTAAACTTGTAATCTGATTTATGAAAATAGTTTTTTAAATTCAGGTCCAGGTGTAATTTCCTCTTGGCCATTTATCCAATAAAATGAGCCATAAATGGGCCATGACACCTGACAGCCCACTAGACTGATCTCATAAATATTGGTGCTTGTATTAAGCCCTGTTCATCTCCCAAACACAAAATTGGCGATTTTGCTTATGTTTGGTAGTCATTTTTTTGGAAAAATATTGTTTTGAATAGTGAATTTTTAGAAAACGTGTGGTTAAAAAGTAGAGAAAGTTGTGGACTTCATATAGAATATTTTATTTTGTGAATGTGTGATTGAGAATGAGTATGTAGAAAAAATAATTTTGAAAGAATAAGAAACAAACAGAAGCTTTAGTACGAGTAAAAAAAAGAAAATTATGAAAATGAAATAGAGAAATATTTGAATCGCAACTGGGATTTCAAAAGATTGACCAGCCTGTTATTTCAGTATAAAATAAGAATTAAAATAAAAAAGTTTAAAATTAAATCCCTGGAACACTTACTCGTGACCGTACACTTAAAAACCTGAAGTGGGCTCAATAATTAATGGACGTGGAAATTACACAAAATCAGAATTTTAAAAATTTAGTTTCAAAAATAAGATATAAACTTTATTTATAAAAAAAATCAGATATTAATTTAAATATTTAATAATACCCAAACCCTAAAAATCTCAAAATCCCAAATCATTACCCATATTTTCCTTCTCTCTCTCTCTCTCTCTCTCTCTCTCTCTCTCTCTCTCTCTCTCCCGTCGGCTGCTTGACGTCAACCGGTAAAATAAAGCCTCCTCCGACTCCAACAACCAACCTGCACACGATCGGTTTGATGAACGTGTGAATAACTGAGATTTGGGAGGTGAATTTTTTGAAGAGAGGGAAAAAATTAGTTTAACAGAGCATGAGGGGTTATTTTCTGAAAATTAGTTCAAGCTCATCGATTCAGGAGTTAATCAAATTCCTTGAGTACTCGTTTTTGAAAAGCAAGTTTGATGAGGTCCAAAACATTTTGACAGATCGCGAGAATAGAATGAAAGTTGAAAGAGAGAGTTTTGAAAGGGATCGGCCGACGGTGGTGGTTTGCAATTGCGGTGGTGTTTGAGATATGTACGGTGGTGCTTTGCGATCTGTGCGGTGGTTCGTCTTTTTTTTTTATGAAGTGTAACGTGGTGATGTGCGGTAAGTTTTTCGAGGGTTGGGTGCCGTGGTGGAGGGTTTTTTTCTGGTTGTTGGCGTGGTGGTGACTCTGTGGTTGTAATGGTGCTTGGGTGGTGGTGTGGTGGTCGGTGACGGCGGCGAAGATGATGCTAGGGTTGGGAATTTTTTTTGGTTGTAGGATAGGTGGTGGTGGAGGTCCTGTCGTTTTGGTGGTGGTGGTGGTGTGCGTTGGGATGCAAGGTGGTGATGTAGATATTGGGTGCAACATGTTGTGATCGATGATGGTAGAGTGTAGATGGTGGTCATAATGGTGGTGACGTTGAAGGTAATGGATTTGAGGAAGTGGTGGTCGTGTTGGCAGCGAAGGAGTGGGTGGTGTTGGTGAGGTTGTGGGGGTGGGGGTGGCGTGAGGTGGTGTGGGATGGCGGCAACAGTGATGGGTTGTGGTGTAATAGCGTGACAATGTGGTTGTGTTTTTCTGCGATGTGTTGATTAGTTTGAGGTGGTTGTGTTGCCGTTGGGAGGTAGTGGTTGTGTCGCTGGAGGGAGTTGTGCGATAGTGTTCCAAGTGTTGGTTGTGGTCACAAATTATTTAGTCAATTGTGACCATTAAATTGGTTAATCTGTGACCAATAAACAATACATGACCAATGAAAAAGATAAATTGTGATCAAAAAATATTATATTACCTAAATTTTTTTTAATTTGTGATCGATAATTTAATAATTTGTGACTGTCTACTAAGTTTTGACTTATAATATTTGTGATTTGTAAATTTTTTATTTGTGATCAATGAACAAATTGTATGAATTGTGACCGTAAAATAATTTGTAACATATAAAATTTCTATTTGTGATCGAAATATAATATGTAACTAATTAAATTGATAGATTTGTGACCGATAAATAAATTGTGACGTATAAATTTTTTATTTGTGATCGATGAACAAATTGTGACTTATGAAATTTTTGAATTGTGACCATAAAAACCGTAAAATAATTTCTTATGTTTCAATTTTTGATTTGTGATCGATGAACAAATTGTGACCTATTAAAATTTTGAATTGTGACCATAAAATAATTTGTTACGTTTTAATTTTTGATTTGTGATCGATAAACAAATTGTGACTTATGAAATTTTTGAATTGTGACCATAAAATAATTTGTGACATATAAAAATTGTGATTTATGACCAATTGATAATATGTGACTTATTAATTTGATAGATTTGTGATGTTTCAATTTTTATTTGTGACCGATGAACAAATTGTGACATATAATATTTTTCCATATTTTTATTGTGAAAATCGTCATTTTCATCTATTTTCATTCATTTTCTCAATAAAAAACTGTAAAATGACAAACACGCCCTCATATTAAAAAAAAAAAAAAAAAAAAAGAAGAAATTGTAACCATATACCCAATTTTTTCAATAAAATACAAATAAATCACAAATTAATAATTAAATAATCAAAATTAAAAAAAATCACTTTCTTTCTTCTTTTCTTTTCCACCACCATTCACCACCGCCGTCGCCGCCATGAAACCGTCAATCAACTATGTGGAAGATGTGAAGTTTGTAGGTATTGTACAACCCCACCATTCAACTAGTCGGTCGAACCCCAACCAACCGCTAACCACGCCAAATAAACAGTCCACACAATCCCTACTTTAAATCTATTGCCACCGTCTCTGTAATTTTCAACAAACCCTTACATACAGTTCATTCAACAAAACCATTATAGTTCCCACATCAGTCACCACCTTCAAGCTTGGAATTTGAATCTCAAATCTAGGGATGGCAGTGGGGCGGGTTCGGGGCGGGGCACCCCCACCCCGCCCAAACCCGCCCCGCCCCGCCCCGCCCCGCGAAGACAATCTCCCACCCCGTCCCGTGCCCCGCAATTTTTATTTTTTTGTATTATTTTTTATTATTTTTTGTAATTATTTTTAATTTTTTAATTTTTTTCTTTTGCACGGGGCGGGTTCGGGGCGGGGCATCCCTTCCCCGCCCCGCAACCCGTGGCGGGGCGACGTCACATGCCCCGCCCCGCCACCCCGTAGGGGCGGGTTTTTTTTGCCCCATTCGGGGCGGGGCGGGGCGGGGCGGGTAAATTGCCATCCCTACTCAAATCTGGCACCCACACACAATAACTCATAGGTGAAATTGAACAATTGGTTGTGTAATTAATGCAATGGGCAGTTTATCCATGGATGTTTGTGTCTCAATTTGAATTCCCTCAGGTGAATGGATGATTGTAACACGCGGAACCAATCCATTTTGTGAAAATATTTCTCGTTATACGCATGGTTTGTAGTTATTTTTAATCTAAAAATTGAATCAATTGGGAGGATAATTGGAACAACTGGATCATTACCCTTCTCGATTGGGGATGTTGGAGGTTCAACTGAGGCAAATTTGGATCATCAGTGCTTTGGGCGACGAGAATTGAAGGAAGTAGATTTGGTTCTTCATGCATCGCGATTGCAAAATAGTTATGAGGCACAACAAATCATTTGGAGGTTGTTTTGGTTGACATTTGACCATGGTTTAGAACGTCTTGATGAGGGGAACCTATTGGTGGTAGGTTACGACCATGAAAGTTGCCACAAGTCATGGTGCCCCTAGTTTAGTGTGTTGCGAGTTGGAGGTTTTGGCTGCCAATTGCAGTCATGTCTGATGGGGTTTGGACGAGCAAGTTAGTATGTTGTGACGATGGGATGGAGGATTGTATGGTGGTTGTTGGTTGGGTGGTGTTTCCGGCAAGTGAAAGTGGCGGTGGAAGAGAAGGAGATGATTTTTGTTTTGTTTTGTTTTTAATTATTTATTTGGGATTTATTTGTATTTGATTGAAAAAATTGGGAGTATGGTTACAATTTATTCTTTATTTTTCTTTTCTTTTCTTTTCGTTTTATTACAAACGTAGGGACATTTTGTGCTAATAATCCATTTTATATATAACTGACAAATAAATTAACGAATGGGGTTCAGCCACGTCGCTCATAACTTTGCATTTAATTCACATCCATCTGCCAGCAGTTTAAAAGCCCATCACTAAGTGCATGCAATTAAAGCCCAAAGAAAATGTGGGGAAGTTAATGCCCCAAATGTTTGAAGTCCATGCAACACATAAAGCTCTTGTTTGGCCTCAATTTTATTTTCCTTAAAAGTTATTTTCAACCACCCATTTTACAAGTTTCACAACTTTTTAATTATATTTTTCAAAATTTTTTTATCAAAATTTATTTAAAAAATCTAATTTGTAACCAACCTAAATAGGGGTTATCATGATTCATGGTTACATGAAACCATGAACACTGACGCAGCTTCATTTTCGAAAAAAAGGGCTATAACTCAAACTTCCTCTTGTGGAGTTTCCAAGTCGTCCCGCCAATCCATAGTTTTGATGTGTATCATCATCTTAGTAGTGATGAAAACCCATTAGAGGAGATCGTCGACGACAATGAACAATGCAACTTCAAAATTTATCAATGGTGGTCTCATCGGTGAAATGACTTGGAACTCTATCTTGCTCGTAAAAAGGTAGCCATGGGAGCTCTTGTTACTAGTTATGTTCCATTGATTTCTAAATCAACAAATGTCTTCATCAAGCCCTTGCCATGGAGTCCTTCATGATTTTTTATGCAAGTTAAGAGTCCATGGTCATTTACTCTCTGAGGGGTACATTAGGGAATATAGTTCAAAGGGTTAATTTCACAAACGGTAACCTCACAAAACAGTCACTAAAGTTCAAAACTTGCATAAATGGTCACTGAAATTTCATGCGGTTTCAAAAACGGTCATTGAACTTAGTTTTAGGACTATTATGTTTTAATTCAAACCTAAAGTGTCAAAACACGTGGACATAGAAGTTGGAGGACTTCAAGTGCAAAATTCAACTTAAAATCACCCAAACCCAAACCCATTTCACCACTTTTCGCGCCCCATTTCACCACTTTTCGGCCACCAAAACCACCGGAGCAACATACGACCTTGAACCCATCACTACCCTCTAGGAAACCCACCCAAGAACCGCCCCTAACTCAGACGGTGGTGGTCGGAGTTTCGTCCCAAATTGATCCTATCGCACAGCCGGAAGTTTTGTGATGTGCGGGAGGCCCACTTTGGGACGAAATTCCACCACTTTCCGGTCATCAAAACCACCAGACCAACGCACCACCTTGAAACCCTCGCCGTCCTCTATGCAACCCACCCAAGAACCACCCCTATCTTAGACGGTGGTTGCCGGAATTCCATTCCAAATTGGCCCTCTCACATAGCAAGCAGTTTTGTGCTGTACAATAGGCCCACTTTGGAACGAAATTTAACCACTTTTCGGCCACCAAAACCACCGGACCAACGCACCACCTTAAAGCCCTCGCTACCCTCTATGCAACCCACCCAAGAACCGCCTTTAACTCAAATGATGGTGGCCGAAATTTAGTCCCAAATTGGCCCTCTCGCACAACCAACAGTTTTGTGTTGTGCGAGAGGCACACTTTGGAATGAAATTCCACAACCTTTCGGCCACCAAAATCACCTGACCAACACACCACCTTGAAGCCCTCGCTGCCTTCTATGTAACTCACCTATGAACCACCCTTAACTCTAACCATGGTGGCCAGAATTTCATCCCAAAGTGGGCCTCTCGTATAGTCAGCAGTTGCGAGTGGCCCACTTTGGGACAAAATTCTGGCCACCATCGTTAGATTTAGGGAGGATTCTTGGGTGGATTGCGTAGAAGGAAGTGAGGGCTTCAAGGTGGTGTGTTGATCCGATGATTTTGGTGGCCGAAAAGTGGTGGAATTTCATCCCAAAGTGGGCCTCTCGCACAGCACAAAACTGCTGGCTGTGCGAGAGGGCAGATTTTGGACGAAATTTCGGCCACCACCGTCTGAGTTAGGGGCTGTTCTTGGGTGGGTTGCGTAAAAGGTAGCAAGGGTTTCAAGGTGGTATGTTGCTCCGGTGGTTTTGGTGGCCGGAAAGTGGTGGAATGGGGCGCGAAAAGTGGTGGTCTGGGTGTGGTTTAGAGGTATTTTAAGTTGAATTTGGCACTAGAAGTCCTCCAACTTCTATGTCCACATGTTTCGGTACTTTAAATTTGAATTAAAACGTAATAGTCCTAAAACTAAATTCAATGACCGTTATTGAAACCGCGTGAAATTTCGGTGACTATTTCTGCAAATTTTGAACTTTAGTGACCGTTTTGTAATTTTCACGAAACTTCAGTGACCGTTTATGAAATTAACCCATAATTCAAATGACTGATCGTGAGATTACTTCATAGAATAAGAAATAAAGAATAAACTTAAGTCAAAGATAATCGGATTATTACAAATTAGCTGGCTCACATTTAGTTTTCTTCAGTGTTGTTGTTCATCACTACTATTGCTTTATTCCTTTATTACTTGGTTTATATGCATAATATTCAATGAATAAAAACAATACTTTTCAACGTCACTTTTCTATGAAAATTCTCAGCTCAATGATATTGACAAGTTCGTCTCTACAATTGACCAATCTGATACTTGTAGACTTCCGCTTGTGCATTAATTAATCTTCCACTAAGAATATTTTTTGATAAGTTGAATCGTACATGAAGTTCTAGTGGAATATTTTTTGATAAGTTGTGTAAATATAAAATATGTATACATTACCACATTACTTTTTGAATGTAATAAATCATCAGCATTACATCAGTCTTTCCATTGAATGAATCCTATGCACGTACACCCACTGTTGTCAATGTTCCTTAGCCACTATGCCCGAGTTCTCATATTGTGTCTTGGTTTCTCTCTAGAATTTTAACAATCATAATTTCCTTACTAAAGTAATGTGAATAGATTTAGTGCACGTTTGAAAGTACTTTTAAGGTTGTATGTCATTTGAAATGTATGAATATTAAATGAGCAGTAACAAAAATAAATTTGAAATTCGATACCACAACTCTGTGTGGCCAAGAAGCCCAACTAGGCCTTTCAAAAAAGATGAGCTAGTCTTAGCGACAATATTTTTTATATATAGAGATCAAAACTGTCTTGGTGAGCTCGTGTACATTGCAAACCTCTACACCTGAGAACAAATGTTGAGGCAAATCAAACCACAGCGATCATGATATGTTGAACACGTCTTAACAAATGACGTCTTCCAATTCATTAATGAAAGCTAATATGATGAGGTTTCAAGAATTTAGTCGAGGGACAACATATCTATCAGCTCAATGCAGAATTTCAAAAACTTATAATACGCGTGTATGCTCATAATTCACAAAATAAAGTGGAAAAATTTGTCCACAACTTTTAAGGGTGACAGAAAAAATAGCCTAAAAGGTGTTTG
Organism: Fraxinus anomala; assembly: GCA_903798345.1. Taxonomy (NCBI): domain Eukaryota; kingdom Viridiplantae; phylum Streptophyta; class Magnoliopsida; order Lamiales; family Oleaceae; genus Fraxinus; species Fraxinus anomala. The sequence continues at coordinate 7,560 of CAIGRN010082597.1, forward strand.
AAGGGCACTGGTTGTTAGTTGTCCGTACAAGTAATCCATCCCAATCTCTAATTTTTCCCCAAGTAATTAAATCCCAGTTAGGAATATGGTCCCTCCCCGAGCCAGAAACTAATAGCAACCCTTAATAGATAGTCAGTTTTGAGGTGTGTACAGATTCAGTCCGTTAATTAGTGTCCTTCACTAGCTCTATCTGCCCGTTTCCGACAGTGACACCTAACTCGGGACCATTGCATTTGGACCCAAATTCACTGACATTGAAAATCAAATATTTAGAATATTTCTGGTTTTAGATTCCTTTCTTTTATTTAGGTATCTCTTTAGGGAAGAATATGTTTGTCGAATGAAAGATTGCATGTTCCGCGTCTTTTTTTGGCAATATAACTCTTTATGGTGTCGAAAAATGATTTTTAGCTTTTAAAGACGCATTATTTGGTCTTTAGAATATGAGATTCTCAAAAGGAATTCCAATGTTAACGTGGGTGCTTTGCTCCGTGCATTATATTTAATTCCTGTTTGATTCCATTTTATAGAATTCATTTTTTATTAAATTTATTGTCAATAGTATATTTCACTCGATCCATAATTTTTATTAACTTTTAACTTTATATTTATCAATTTTCTCAAAATCTATTAAAAATCTAATTTTTAGTTAAATCAAACAATGACTTAAAATTTGTAAGACTAACTACGGTGGTTTTAGATTTGTCTCTTTAGGTGAATTAAAATTGGAATGAAATACTCTAAAAGTGAGTTTAACCAGCTAGAATGGGTCTATACCTAATTTGAATTCCATGGGGGAGTGAGTAAAAAGAGTTTACTATCGAATATTCATTTTAACAAGAGAATATTTTAACTTTAAATCTTGTTTTTTCAATTGTCATCAATTTCAATAGAAATTGTAATTAACTTTGAACATGCACTCGATGGCGGACCCAACATTGAAATTGAGCCCTGACGGACGTTGACAAATGACCGTCGACAATCAGCGATCGTAAGAGCGAGATTGTTTATTAATATTTAATTAAATAATATTAAAAATTATTCAATATATATGTAAACGTACTAAAACGTAAATATATATATATGTATATATATATATATATATATATATATATATATATATGTATGTGTGTGTGTGTGTGTGTGTGTGTGTGAAAACGTAATTGAATATAACCCAAAATATAAAAAATAAACTGAAATTATGTAAATTGTTTGCTAAAGCCAAACCTACAAAAAGTTCATAATAATGTTCAATTCTTAATTCAAGTTTCCAAATATAATTATTAATTTTTTTTCCTAAAGTTTTCTGGCAATTTCTCTTGAAGTGTCAAAACGTTGATTAAAATAAAATTTATAGTATATTGTGATAAAATTTGATAAAATATGTGATTAAAAAATTACGGATTTCATTAAATAAGTGATGGTTGAAAAAATGTGCATTCATTAGATATGTAATTAAATTAATTATTTCAAATTTAGATTTTAATCTGACACAGACGATAATCGAATATGAATCTGATAAGGCGTGCCTAGAGGTTAGTGGTGGCAATGGGCCGAGCCGGCATACCCACGAGCTCGGCTCGTGCTCGTTTTGTAACGAGCCGAGAATACCCGAGCTCGGCTCGTGGCTCGTGGGCCGGGCCGAGCTTTAGCTCGCGGCTCGTCGATTTTTTTTTTTTTTTAAAAAAAAAAATTTACCTTGAGCCCACGAGCCGCTCGTTTTTTGACGTGCTCGGCTCCCTCGAGCTCGTCTTTTGACGAGCCCGAGCGGCTCACGAGGTGGGTTTTGACGAGCCGAGCGGTCAAGCCGACGAGCCGCTCGGCTCGTTTGACATCTCTACTAGAGGTTGATGATTGAAGAAAGAAATGAGAACATACTTGGGACATTGCCATGAACAATTTTCTCCTCGTCCTCCTTAGAAATAAACTGGTTTCCTCCATAGATTCCTCCAAATCCTTCTTCACCAGACATCGTTGCATATCATTCACCAAATGAAGCAATCGTTTCCCTAATTCCGCAACCATGTTAAACTCAATCACTGGTACATATTTATACACACTACAAGAAATTTCACTTGCAAGGATTAAAACTTTTTATCTTAAAAAATTCCTCGACAGCCCTAGTAAATTTTTTCGTCTTCAAAAGTGAAATATCTATCTATCTATCTATACCTCCAACAAATGAACAAAAGGTCTAATTACCCAAAAAAAAAAGGAAGCGGGGCCGCCCGACAAAGGGCCCAATTACAAAACAATTTTTTTTTTTTTTTTAAAAAGAGAGAAACGGGCCGCCCAACAAAGGGTCCAAAAATAAAACAAACCAAAAAAAGGGAAGAAGAAGACAACCAGCAACTAGGCGAAGCAAAACCCAAGCCTCTCCCACGCCGGCGCAAGTCTCCCTCTTCCCCTACGATTTGGCACTGTTCCGAAGGAGCCCCGCACGCGTAGCCACGCCCCCTCACCGAGTGCTGGGTCCACCGCTGCTTGCACTAATACTATATAGTCTCAGTGATACTTGAGTTCAAATTTAGATAATAATTTATGATACATATAATTAAATAGAACATATCTTTTTTCATTTAAATGAATTTATCATTTAGTATTATGCCCTTGTTTGATGCTCATTATTTCATCAAAATGAGTTTTAATAGTGAAATTTTTTAAGAATGTGTGGTTAAAAGGTAGAAATTTTTTTTAAAGTTTACATAAAAAATATTTTATTTGGAGAATATGTGGTTGAAATTAAATTTGAAAAAAAAATAAAATTTGAAATAATGGGAATCAAACATGGCCTATATATGTTGTCACCAACACTAATATTAGAAATATCAATAAGACTAAATAATATTAATCTTAGGCCTTGTTTGTGGGAAATAAAATCTGATTTTTATTAGTAAAAATTATAGAACTCGTGAAATATCTTATTGAAATTAATTATTAATTTTAATTTAAGATTTTATTTCTTATCAAACAGGTGATTAAATTTGCAACCACAGCAATGGGGTTGGAACAAGTAGTTCACCTGTCCAATCGATCATGTAGTCACTAGTGTTTTGTGCTGGCCCATGTTAAGGATGTGTCCTAATCACACATTAATGAATGCGCTTTCTCTTTCAAAATTAATCCAAATAATTGGTGTGCAAAGTCTACTTTTCATTATTTTTTGAGGATATTGAGTCGATATTTGATTTAGCTAAAAATCAAAATTTCAATAAATTTTAATAAAAATTAATAATATGTATAATTGAAAATTTGATTAAAAAAATGTGAATATAAAATAGAAAATGAGTTTGAGAAAAACAAAGTTTTTTAAAATGAGAGGACGAATTGGGTGTAATTGTAAACGATTTACCACTTCTTCGATTCAAAATAAACTGACAATAATAAATACATAATTGAAAATTAAAATGAAAGAATTATTGTTCGAACATATATAGTCCACTAACACAAATTGTAGTTTCGCTAAAAAGCTTTTTCTTAAATACTTTTAATTTCAATGGCTACGTGTCAACACTGGAAGAACTTATACTTAAATGTGCCCCACTTCTGATTCCGTTTCTATTTTTTCTTAATATTTTCAACGGGAACTTCCCCCTTGGTAGTATAAATTGCCAACCCGGGGCACTCTAAAGCCAAATGTCTTCGTAGTTTCTAGCGCCTCCTTCCTCTTCATGCATTAGCATTTTGTCAATTTAGACTTTTCCTCCGCCGCCTACTTCGCCATGGTAGTGTTGTCTCAGCCAGTTGTTGAAGATTTTGCTCACATCAAAACATGTAAGCCCACCTCTAACATTTTCACTGAAATTCCGGTAGTAGACCTCTTAGACCCTGATGCTAAAACCACCATAGTTGAGGCCTGCAAAGAATTTGGATTCTTCAAAGTGATCAACCATGGAGTTCCAACGGAGTACATAGCCCAATTAGAAGATGAAGCTATAAAGTTTTTCAATTTACCAAAGCCCGAAAAAGAAAAGTCGGGCCCTCCTAACCCTTTTGGCTATGGTAACAAAAATATTGGCCTGAATGGTGATCTGGGTTGGGTCGAGTATCTTCTCTTTAGCACCAACCCCGAACTTTTCTCCCAGAAAGGAAAATTCGTTCTCCCAGGAATTTCAGAATCTTTCTGGTAAAAAATTACTCTTGGTTTCTCTTTTTTTTCTTGCATGGTTAAAAAAGGGCTTTTAACCCTTAAAACGTATTTGCAGGTCTATTGTGAATGAATATGTGTCAGCAATGAGAAATATGGCATGTGAGGTACTGGAAATGATAGCAGAGGAACTGAAAATTGGTCCAAGAGACATTCTGAGCAAGCTGTTAAGGGATGAGAAAAGTGATACTTGTTTTAGGCTAAACCATTATCCGCCATGCTCGGAGCTTCAAGCATTGAGTGGTCGAAATTTAATAGGTTTTGGTGATCACACAGACCCACAAATAATATCTATAATAAGATCTAACAACATATCAGGCCTGCAAATCGCTCTGAAAGATGGTACATGGGTCTCAGTCCCACCTGATCACTCCTCCTTTTTCATCAATGTTGGTGATTCATTGCAGGTAACCTTTTTAACCACGGAATCTCCTTTTGACTTCTTGAAACTTATGTCAAACGGAACCTGAAAGTATATATAATTAAAATTTCTTTAATAGTAACTGTCAATCAATTTATTTAACTTTATGTTGCTTTCTTTATAGCCTAATTCCCATTATTCTCTTCCCTTTTTGGCATTAATTTCTGTGCAACAGAGACTTGAGCAAATTTTCTATTCGTGAACTTGAGTCAAAGACTTGGTGTGCAGGTACTCACCAACGGGAGGTTTAGGAGTGTAAGGCACAGAGTTTTGGCTGGCAGTTTGAATTCTCGAATTTCCATGATTTTCTTTGGAGGACCGCCTTTGACTGAAAAGATCACACCTTTACCATCAATAATGGAACAAGGAGAAGAAAGTTTGTACAATGAGTTCACGTGGTACGACTACAAGAAATCAGCCTATGAAACAAGATTAAGTGATGACAGGCTAGGTTTTTTCCGAAAAAACTTTTGCCCATAATTAATAGTCAAATCCAAAAAGACGTCTATTTGAATAGGTTGACCCAAGGGACTTGCCACAGGTGGAAAGAAATAGGTTCTTTTTTGGCCTTTTGTTCATTTTCTTCCTTTAATTTCATCACCCAGCTTTTCTTTTTGTGTTTAATTGTAATAACTGTCCCACTCTACTATTAATGCAATGTCATCTTGTATAATATTTAAGAGCAATTTTCTTCTCTGACCCCCCTTAAATATGGATGGTATCAAACGGACGGGGTATGCTACTTTCTACACTCACAAAATTAGGTGTAGTTATTCTCGCTTTACAATAAAATATATTTTTTTCAAGAGTATTACACGCTATCTTGTAAAATATTTAGACCTCTTAATGTGGATGAAATCAAATAGGGGAAGATAACTTTCTTACTTTGACAACTAAAGGCACAATTACTTATGTAACTTACTAGCAATATTTTAAATAAGAGTACACACTTCTTGTATAATATTTTAATAGAATTTTTTTTACATGATTTCTAAGACATATTAAAGAGAAATTTCTTCGCCTAATTCCTTCAATATGGATGGTATGAAATGGGGTTGTCCCAAGTCGAAAAATGCAGGCACAATTACTCAATATTTATAGCTTCTCGTTTCATGTTAAATCGAGTTCGTTAAGAATATTATACTCGATCTTGTTTTATAATTTAGTGCAATTTCTTTACTTGATTTCTTGAATAAGGATGGTATCAAATGGGGCATTCTACTTAGAGATATATTTGTAAATTTTCATAATATCTCAAATTAGGAGTGTGCAAGATAACAGAACGGAACGGAAAATCAATGAGTATCTTATGAATGAACCGAAGGTTCCATTTGGAATTATAGAATCAAAATAAATTGAATGGTTCCAGTTTGCTTTAGTTCGATTTCATAACTAAAATTTCAAAATTATTCGTACATATTACAATGCATTAAAATGGGTTATTTGTCCATGTGACTGGTGCAATAATTGGTTATTCTTGATTCCGAGTACAGCAATCGAGAATCTAACTAGAAGACTAGAACCGACCATTTCGAGGTTATAGTACTCAAAACTATTTAAAACATAAGCAAAACCAAATTGAACCGGTTAGTTCAAATCCGATTTAGCTTAGTTGGTTCTAGTACTTTCGCTCTCCTCTATGTCAAATGGACGCCTATTACATACTACCTTATATCATATTACAGAGAAATTTCTTCGCTGAACTCATTTAATATGAATGGTATCAAATGAGGCAGGCAATTTCTTACGTCGACTAATACAGGCACAATTACTCTATATTTGTAATTTATAGCCCAACACATTAAAATGCACATGCAATATGTATGAGTGCTATGTATCCAATTCAAAATCGACTACTTTTCTGTTATAGAATATTAATGTACTAGTTCCAGGGCTCATCAATGGCGTATAATATTGTTCCACATTATAGTCGAAAGTGATTTGCACGCGTTGGTGTCAGGAGAAAAAGGTGTAAGACCCAATTCCATAGTTATCAGATCCAACCCATTCATCGGTACAAAAGATCATTGGGTCACCGAGTTGTAGTTCAATCGGTGTGTCATTGCCAGATTGTAATTTTAATTAAAAAAATATTTTTTTAAACAAAAGATAAAAATTTTCTAAATATAAAATACATATGTATTAGTTCACTATTATGACATAAGTTCAGATGTCGGCGTAATGGTAATGGTTATGGATGTGATATTTCACTTCAAATGCCCAAGTTTGAATCTCTGTCTTTGCACATTGAAGAAAACAATTTGCTCTTGACTTTGTAACAAACCAATTTATCTTTGAAACAGTTCTGGTTTCATCAAAACTCGTTCGGTTTGGCTTTTATTGAGCAGTTCAACAGATTTTTACCGATTCGCTTGCTAAATATACCAATTAGAGCAACCTGACTGGACCTTAAATCAGTTTGTAAGTTTTCAAGCCAGATTAGCCTGTTCAATCCGATTTTAATAACTATGCTCAAATCATCGAAACACCACATGACATGAGCAATAAAAGGCACGTTTGAATGCCATAGGACTAGACCTTGACCATGGTCGTCCCTCAAAAGGCATGGTTGCAGAAGATACAAGTAGAGTAATGCTCCACCATGAGGCACAGATGTACCTTAGCCTTAAAAGGCACGACCAATAATGAAGTGGTCAAGCACACAGTTGAGCAATGCTTGGATATTGTTGATCGAGAAGGTTTGAACTTTAGCCGATTCCCTTTGTCAAAACAACTATCGAATAAAGTCAAATCCCTTCTAATAGCTTGAACTCCAAACACTTACCATGTGAAGTACACATTTTTTTGCCACCAAATCATCGAACTCCCTTCACCAAATCAAGGATGTGATTGCCATGTGTGATCTCAATGAGTGGTACATGTTTCACCTAACTAGTTATCTATAAATGTCTCCATATAACAAAAGAGGTTTGAGAGGTTTTCATGAGTACACTCTAAACATACTCTCCGCACGCGCACACTCCAGTCTCCATATATACAATCTTCATACATATCACATCGTCTCTCTGGTGAATTATCCAACAAACTAATATTTAGATGGGGTGTAGGCGTGAAAAATTTTAAGCTTTTTTTTTTTTTTTTAAACAAAGTCAAATTTTTTTAACAAAATTTTAAGAAGCTTTGCCTTAATTTCGTTTTTGAACAATTTAAATTATGAGATGATTGAGTTCAAATTTTATAAGCTATCTATTTATAAAAATAGTGCAAGTGTAATGCCACTCCATTTCTCATTACAAAATTTTGAACGGCTTAAGGTCAAGATTTGTAGCTCAGTAGCTAGTGGATATATGTGCTGAACTGTCATTAAATTGATAAATTTATTATTGTTGTACACGTCATTTGATGTGCAAGCTTGTTTAAAGCAAGATATATACAGTGAAACCACTTATGAAGTTTACTTTTGGTAATAGATTCCTCCCTGTCAAAGGGAAATCATTATTTTTCATTTAATCCCTTTGATTTTTATTTTTCACACTCTTGAAATTTGGAATAAAATTAAGATTAAAAAACTGAACTATTATGATAATATTAAATATGCAAAAATTGGCATATAAAGTCTATCGTTTAAATTCTCTGTCTTCGATTATGATTTTAATGAACTTTAAAATATTATAAATTTTAATTAATTTCGTAAATTTGAATAGATTTCTACATAATTCATAAAAATATTTAAAAAGACTTCTAAAATCTACAAAATTCTCCGTTGACGACACTCCCAATTTATTTTTGTAGTAAATATTTTGGACATTTTCATTTGTTCCTTTTTAACGAGAAATTAAAATTTCACAAAATTGAAAACTTATGCTAAGAGGGGAGGTTTAATTTTTAAGTTATTTCTTGATCACCACTATTTCTTCTAGAAACACATGTTCGTTCAATATTTCTAGATAATTTTAAATTTGTTCTCAGAAAGATTTTTTTTGTATTATATATTTTCTCACATAAAATTACTAACACGTTAGGCAATTGACATAAAAAAAAAAAATTCACTATGGGCTCGTATGACAATGCTTTTAAAAAATAAAAAAAATTATATCTGAGATTAAGAAGTCATGGAATATGTTTGAAAAATATTCTAGAAGTATTTTGTTTAGTTATAAGAGCTTTTAGAGAAATTGAAACTTTTTCAAGAAATTTTTTTACAAGAAGCCGTAGCAAAAACGAAAGCTCCACCAAAAGGGTCCTATAAAATAATGAGGAGAAGTCAGCTCATTTCTCTGTATAAAGAAATTCATGGAGATGTAAATACAAAATTCCAGCTAGCAAGCAAAGCTTTCTATATCTCTTTGTAATCGGAAAAGAATCTTGGAGTTGGAAACATAATTTATATTCAGATTTTGCATCAACGGAGCATGCCTTACATTTGGTCCAATCCCACTATCTAAAAGGAATCAACTCTCCCAAAATCGACCAACTATACTTCAACGTCAACATCAAAAACAATTAAACCTCTTAAGTAAAGTGGGAATATGTAAAAAAAAAAGTGAATAAGAATGACTTTTTTTCATGTACCACCTTTTTTCAGCATAAAAAAGCAGGATTTAGTTCATAACTATCCAAATCTTCCATTTCTTTGAAAGATTCAATAACAAAACTATGTCCTACATTTGAAATTTATTTTATATCATAATGGAGAATGCAATTTTATTTTTTCAATTTTTTTGTATTCTCGTAAGCACAAGTTCAGTGAACGCAGTCATTTTAAAATTCAAATTATGATTATGATTTGAAATAATTATAAACAATAAACAATCCTACCCTTCATTAACTATGGATTTTTTTTTTTATTTTTTTTTTTTATGTAGTCAACAATTATTGGGCATGCAACTTGTAATATTATTAATGAAATAAGCAACGTCTTGTAAGGTTTTAAGTTTTTTAATTTCCTTTGAAAATTATGTTGTTAAGAAAATATTATTTATTCCAAAAAAAAATAAAAAGGACAGAACAAAAAATGTATATTTGTTTATAATTATGGGAAACATTTCTATATTTTTTAAAGAATAATGCTGCTTTGCACGAGGTAGTTAACGGGGTTTTTGACAGGCGTGTGTTTTTTTTTTTTCCGAACTGTCCAATGAAATGCTATCATGTGTCCCTATTTTTTTAACCTATTGACCATGTCGATATAGCATGATTGATTTCTTAAAGAGGGCTAATGGTGTAATAGGTGCCTACCTAGTCACGAAATATCACTTTTGTGGAAAAACAAAAGTAAGTAATTATTTTGTTTTGAGGATTTCAAAGTACGGTACTTTTCCGCATTCATCGTCTTTATCTCATACTAAACTTTAAATACACATTGGGTGCATAGTATTGAATATCTTTCTTTGATAAAACACAATATCTAATACTTCATTCGTTTAATTTATATAGTCTAACTTTCTTTATTTTTTGTCCCAATTATATAGTTCTCTTTCTTTATTGAATTTTTTTTTTTTTTTGTTAGTTTACTATAATCTTATTTAATTTGTCTAATTATAATCAATTTTATTTACTTAATCTTGAGCTTGTACAAATATAAATAATGGTAAACTAGGAAATTTTTAGCAAAAACTGATTTTTCAATAATATTAAATATGATTTTTTAATCCAGTGTGAAAAATAAAATCAACTTATATAAGTGGAACGGGAATTACTCGCACATTTATGAGATTTATAAATTTTATCAATATTTCAATTACACGTTTCATTAACTCTTATCAAAATTCACAAAAAAATATGATTTGATAGACGAAATTTCCTAAGATAGATTTATCTAAATCAAGATTTAATGGGGTCACATCGTGGAATTGGGATGGTCAAAACTGAAGTTGGATAGTCAATACAAACTCTCTTGATTATGATTGCCTATTAAGCGAATCTTCCAAGACATTATAATTTTAGAGTGCAAATGGAGAGGACCAACAAGTTCATTGGATGTCATTTTCTCTTACAAACTAATTACTTGTTCAAAGTGGAAAACAAAATTGAAAATTGATCAAGAGCTAGCCAGGCAATGACTACAAATATTAGCTGCTACACCTAATTTTGGTGTTGGCATATTACTCTAATTTTGAATGAATTACCTAATTACCAAAGAATAAAATAAATAGCTTTTAAATAAGCAGAGTTGTTATCAAATAAGTGGAGCCCTTATAAATATATGTTGAAAACCGAGAAGTTTTTATCTTATTTCAATGAATTTTAAATAAGCGGAGTTTGACCTACAGCATGTTCCCAATTTTTCAAGTTTGAATCGACTGCTATTATTCGATTTTGATAAAATTAGCTTTTATTCGTCGTCGCATTTTGAATTTTGAGAACGATACTTTTCCATCGTTCGAACACATCCAATAAGTCCATATTAAAGCCCCTCTTTAACGTATTCTAACGTACTGAATATCTTTTATGAGAAATTAGAGGAATATGCGGCAAGACCTCTAACTAAAAAATATTAATAAATAATCTTTGATGGGATAAAGCAGGCGGCTACGCAGTAACGATGTCATATGCCAAATGATCAAGTTCACTTGCCTTACTTTCGTATATAGTGACCTCTAACTAAAATGATACAGTAAACACTATTTGACCGAATAGGGACGAGAGAAATTAATAGGATAGGTCGACTAAAAATTTGCACGTGAAGGCGATTTTTATTCTGACTTTTATTTGGATTTATGTTCTTTTATTCATTGAACTTCGAATAATAAAATTTGAAAATTCTCTTTTACGATGTGACGGATCAAATTTTTGTTCTTTGTATTCCAAATTCATTGTAGGGTGGAAGTGAACTTTTCAATAAAACAAGAGATTAAGATTCTTAATCCAGGTTTAATAATGCTTAACAAGGTTAATTAAGTTCAATGGATCAAATTTCTTGATTTTGACAAATGTGGTTCTATGTCGACGAAGAATCGAAATTTGTACAATTCAAGTCACTCTCAACAAGTACAAAGGGCCCAGTAGCTTGGTCAGACAAAATGAGCCCAAATCAAATTTTGATATGTTTAGTTGAAAGGAAAATTGATAATTACTCCTTTTTAGTTTCACATTTGGAGAATACCGTATTCTGAAAAACAAAAAGGGGACAAATTTGACAGGAAAATGTCATTTGAATTTATGAAACTAAGAAACAAAGGAAATAAATGAATTGCATTGAAACGAAAATTATGAGAGGTAGCGCGCGCACAAGAATTCACATAAGAGATCAAAATGCTACTAACACTCCAAAAATGCCATACAAGTTAGTGAAATAAGATTTCTATACAATAGTGAGATAGGTATAAATGGCAAAAAAATCCGTTCAACCCGATACCCACAGGCCCCATTCCGAATGGGAAGGAAATTACCAACCTAACCGAGAAGATTAGATGAGGTACGAGAAACATAGTTCTCGTCCAACTAAAATTAATTTCTTATTTAAGTTTTTTATCAAACACAAATAAAAAGATTTATTATTATTTACAAAGAGAATATGAGTTGTTCTTAATAAATTTAAAAAAATAAAAATAATAATATTAACTAAATAAAGACATAAAAAAATAAATGTTACGATAAATGGGGCAAAGGAACCTACCCTGCACCGAACCCGTCCTGTTTAGTTTTAATCGGGTAAGGAGATGGAGTAATGTGACAAAAAGACGACTGGGGGTGAGAATTGCCTACTCATCCTATACTTGTTCCGTTGTCATCTCTAATAGGAATTTTGTTCATCAAATAGATTATCAAAAGAAATAAAAGACCTCATGCACTCTTTACTAAAAAATGTCATAACTTAATAGAAAAGTATTCAAAAAATTATTCTAACGAGGTCAAAAAGAATAATGATACTTGTACATAAAAAGTTATATAATGATTTACATACGAATGAGGTGTCAAGAAAGTAGTAGGGATTTTTAAATTTTTTTGGTCAAAGAAATTTTAACTGATCATATCTTTCCACATCATATTTATGTAAATCATCATGTACATATAGCACAATTAAGTTGAAAACTTTTTCCAATTTTAAGCTCATTTGATAACCACTAGTCAAACTTGAACGTGCATTGCATGTTATTTTGAAATACTGTATAAATGTTGTAAACGTAATATTTGATATCAATTTATTAGGAGGATTTGATGAATCTTAAATGAACTAAAAAAATGAAATTTAGGATATGATTTAAGAGAAAATTATATTCTCAAAACTCAACTTCTATGAATCAATTTTTTTTATGATGATGAAATACTACAAATGAGCAATATTTTTATACGACATTTGGTATATAAAAATTAATTGTTAATATATGAATTTAAACACCCATTAAAATTCCTAGATACATGAATAAAAATAAATTCATCTATAATAACTATTGATTCATGTATATCAAGACTCATCAAGTCAAACTTTATTAAATCTAGATTAATGTGAATGTTAATTAATTAAAAATTAATACATAACAATGATTTTGTAGTATTTATTATTTATTGAAAAATGAAAAGTAAAATATTATTGAAATAATTAAATTGTAGCAAAGTTAAAATCTTCCAAAAAATGATTCTCACTTAATGTGATATTTAATATATTATGGATTACGAGGACTATAGAGATGAATCGAATGGTTACATATAAAGAACGGTCAACTATTTTAGAAATTTAGGTTTTGGAGATGGATTGAAGTTGGGAGAATTTAGGTTTATGAGTATGATTGAAACATCTGCGGATTCGAATTCTCCTGGATTATTATGAAAGAAAGTTTATCATAAATTACCAATATGAAAAAATCTACGATAAAAGAAATATTGAGAAATTTCCGAAAAGCTTTATGCAGCAACAATTATGATCATTTAAGGCAACATCGAACTTGTATAAATAAATTGTCAACCGTAGGTTAGTCAAATGAAAACGATCTTTTATAGCCATCAAATTTGAATATTTCTACTAGTACATTAGAAGTTATAGAAAGTTATGCGAATATAGATGTCAAAAGAGTGAGAAAGTTCCCCTTTTTTCCTTATTTGATTAAAAAATTTTTTATCCAATCATATCTAACAACATCACGTCTACATACACCAATCTGTAAGTTAGTGATATGCTTATAGCACGACCAATCAATAATTTTAACTGATGTTTATATCTTCTCAACCATTCCAAATACGTCAAATGTATTAAAATGGATTTTACAAGTCCCTTTCTAAATAAAGGGCTCATATGAAGTGGTTCAGATTATCATAGTTTCATTTAGGATAACTAAAATTTACCATGTCAAATCCAAGAACTTGAGAAATAAGGATCCCAAGTTTTGAACAAAGAACAAACAACAAATTTAGACAATAGCCATATCAAAATCTTAAAAATCTAGACCCTCTTAGATGTCTTCAAGGAAATCCCTTTAGAGAGTCGGATGCTTTGCCAGATCTAACGTCGGTCCATGCTTTTGCAATTGTTCGTTTCATCTCTTCATCACCTTCCTCGTACATATTCTGCAATTGACATAAAAGTTCAGGTTGTAAAACATAAATAGCTGCAGACATCTGAGAAGAAACGAGGAACATGTTTCGTACAGTCCACTAAACAAGTATTCAATGAGAAAATTGTTAAATTGTGCAACATAATTATTGCCGCTCCGTAGAGGCAGTATGTAAAATCAATCTCAGCGGTGATATTACCCTTGGGCAGAAAGGCCCCCTGACAAAATTTCATCAAGTGCAATTTAGAAATTTATGTCCTCGTAAATTTCATCAAATGATTTTGAGTCTTTGTAAATTTTGATTTTACCCTAATTTAGACTTCTTAATCACCATCCTAAAATAAAGAAAGATATTAGAAAATAGGCGTGCGATTTTTTATTGTAATTTTTTTTCCCTTATAGTGAATTATTGAGACGATGAAAAAGGACGTAATCCCACATTGACACGTACATCTATAAATATTGTGTTCTATTACTTTCTGTTAATTGATTGCTCTTGATAAGAGTTTCTAATTCTTAACAGAAGTGATCTAAGAGACGAAAAGTTATACCTTCATCAAGTCCATCATTCCAGCCATCGGATCCCGCTCTTTATCCAAATTCGGCTTCATCTGTAACATCATCATGTGACATGTTCATACGAAACTGAACAAAACATCTTAATTTCAGTAGTCAATTTTCAGTATTAAGAAATTACCTTGTCTTCTTTGAAGTGCAAATCCAACCAGTTCCCCTTAGAAGCTTTAACTAAAGTGACAATGACCCTCTTGGGCTTTACTACCACTTGACATTTCTCGGGAACAATCTCCTTGTTTAATTTTGGTATGGCACATCTATAATTCTTTCCTTGGACGTCATGGAATTTGATATCAAAAGAACTTGGCTTAAATCCGGTCTCAAGTTTCTCCTGCTCAACTCCCTCCAATGGAATATAAATCTAGCAAAAATAAACAATAAAGAAACTGAAAATATGGGCAAAGAACACATAGAAGAATCAACATAGGTGACAGATGAAAATTATAATTTCTAAGGGTGTCTTCTAATAAACTTATGTTTCCTTATATCTAGATAAATAAGAACTAAAATAAGCAAAATCTTTGTTGGTCAAAATGGAAATAAATTTCTTATTTTGAGCATCTCACAAGGACCTTTATGAAAACTACAAAACCTCCAAACTAGCAAGCATTCTCACCTTCACTTGATCATTACCCTGATCCCAGCTGAAGGACCCAAGAGGAACATAATTTAGCACAGGCTTAGGGACCACATTTGGTACACTTGATATTGGTGTTGGCGCACGGGCAGTTGAAACTGGTGGCTGCAAAGCAGATGCAGAAGTGGCATCTATTGATAACTGCAAAATAACATCAATAGCAAGTTACGGGTAAAGAAACAAATTAGTACACACTCCCATGTGATATTCTCAAAATATTGTATAGAAGAATAAGACGTGGCCCTCTATTATATCTTTCAATTTTAGGCAGCAGTTCCTATTCCCTATCCATTAAAATAAGAAATTAATCATTATTGGGGGAACATAAGGAGGAGCTTTGTTCTTAAATTAGATTATTTCACATCATATGACAACACATGATTCTCAAAGTACAAACACATAAGCAAGGGTCTGCATGCTCTCATGAGCTAGAGTGCTAAAAAAGGAAGAGCAATATACCTCTTGCTTGCTTTAATAGAGTTCTTAAAGGAATAAATCCATAGCAAAATGTACAAGTAAAAAGCCAATTAAAGACGCTCATTGCTCTTTTTTGCACAATTATGTAGTTATTCCACCTTTTTTCAGTCAAATCCCACTTCTAAGTACTGAAGACGGGGTGGAAACCATCTCGACAACATTCATAGTGATATATGTTCAGAGGTACCACGTTAATACCATATTCGTTAAATATGAGTCCACATATAATAACACCATGATTGATACATTTTCGTAATTGCTTTCATGCCATTTTTTCAGATTCCACTATCAAGTCTTGTCCACAAGTCTGAATGAGAATAAGATGAAGGTACAATGGTGAATTAGGGGCAAAAACTTAAACTTAATGCCATGATGAATGGAACTTTCGACAGTACAAAATTAAGTCCTTGTCTGAAACCCATTTCTTCACAAACTTTTTTTTTTTTTCAACTCATTTTCAAGTGCACATTCTGGAATAAAAAAATTTACACATAAAAAAAAAAAATCTTTTTTTTAACCACACATTCCCAAAAATTCACTATTCCATAACATTTTTTTCCACCCAAAATGGGGCTCAAACAAGGGCTATGAGTATGTTCATGAAAATCCTATCCAAGGAAAATATGGTGGAAAAGCTAATTGCACAAGTGTTCAACAAAAACTCACTTTACAAGAGAAGGATTCCTCGCACTATGAAGCATTCATTTAACCAATTTCGAATTTATTGGAAATAAGGCTTCATCATTGACTACGCATGGCTCTGAGCAACAGATAACATTCGTCTCCAAAATCATCCACTTTTAAAACACATTTGGACTCTTAATAATCACACTTCGCACCATACCATTGACACGAGTCAAGGTTCCATAAACGGAGTACAAAACCCAATGTGGTGATAACAATAGCCATGTTTAATTTCAGAAACATACACCCGAAAAGCAAAAATTCATTTCAGAAGATGAACTATCACAGTAATTTCTCAAAATAGCCAGAAAATAAACGTAATTATCAAAAAAGAAACCCTCGTCGTCAGCAGCAAAAGAAAAGGACAAAAACAAACTCCCTATATTGAAAATACAAAAACCAAATAAACGAAATAAAATGCCCACAAAGACAATGTTTTTAACTCCTTATATTGAAAATACATAAACCCAATAAACGAATTAAAATGCCCAAAAATGAATTAATTGCCCACAAAAATTATACCTTTTCCAAATTGCGAATCTCATTGGAAATAAGAGAGACAATGCGAGGCCTCTTAGCAATGCTTTGAAGATGATTCAATTCATCCAAGTCCAGTGCCAATTCTTCACTGCTTGCCATTTTTCCCTCTCTCTTTCAATACCAATTCAATACCTGTATATAGAAAAATGATTCTAGTAATCGATTTACTTAACAGAATGGAATTGGGAAGCGAAAAAGAGAAATGGAATTGAACCTGGTGTAAAACACTGGAGAGGTATCGAACAAGTTAGAAATGAAAATTCATGTTTTAGGTTAGTTTTAAATCTAGAAAGAAGATTCTAGAAATTGTAAAAATAACACATTCTCGAAGGGATTAGAGAAGAAAAAAATCTATTAAGCATGCAATAAAACAATTCTCAAATATTAAAATTTTATATTCAAAAGTTATGTTTCTGTTTTAATTTTAAATAATAATATTATCAAATTAAATTAATTTACTCACACCCACCCCACCAACACAATCGCCCCTATTCCGCCGGCCGACATCTACCCTGCCAACGATGAATTGATTGTCGACGACTGATCATTTTCTTCATTCACGATTCAACATGTATAATTTAAAATTTAAAATTAAAAACAACTCATTATGTAATTTATAGAATACTCATAGAAGCAAATTAAATGATTCATTTAGTCGTACTTGTCTTTTAATATTATATTAGTGCCACATAGATTAAGGTTACAATCACAGTGGAACTAAAAAAACATTACTCAATTAAAATATTTCATTTTATAAAGAGTTTCGATAATTGGGATAAAATTATTTGAAATTTATGTAATATCCATAAATTATGCCACATGCGCACAGTGGAAAGAGTCCCACATTAGCTGATTGAATAATGATAATGTCAATTAGATTGAGCCATCAAATCAAACAACTTCTTCTTGGGCACTAAACCTATTTTGCCCCATTTCTTCCCCTCTATGTATAGCTGAGTCATACACATTTAAGGTATGTTATTCTAGACAAATTTCCTCACACATTTCTCTTGCACTCATTTCCTTATCGTTTTATCAATTGACTTGACTATTAGAGTGAAAACAATTGCAAAACTTTTTTTTCGACTAGTTACCTTTGCACTCTAACCTTGTGTTCTATCGTGTAGGTGATGCTTAGGAGGATAGGAGATGATCGGGATTCTATTGACCTTCCAATCGGATAGATTTTAAGGTCTGCAATTTAATTATTAAAATTAAATTCCTCTAATTTTTATTAAACTTACCGTCCTTATCGTGATATAAATGTAGAAAGATCATCTTCTCGTTTATAAAATCCCTCTCTTTTCACTTTTTCGATTCACCCACATTATAATTTTCTTCTTCCTACGTTATCCACCTAATTTAATTTGTATTTATATCCACGTCAAAATTTTCACAGCTCGATTAATGAGGAAGAGATAAAGGTCACGTTTCATGTCTCTTTTGTCACATAACATTGGTCACATTTGAATCATTGTCAAGGATGAGATATATGCAAAGTCGGTCCATTTTTTATGTATTCGTCACAATTTTAATCTTTATTTGATTCTCATTATTTTCAAAATACATTTTTCTCTATCTTCTTCAAAAAAAGATTTTAACTACACATTCTCCATCAATATACCATTCAAAAATGTATTCTTACAATAAAATGGTGCTCAAACAAGCTCTTAGAGAAAAATGAAGTTACAAAAACTAACATTCACACCACAAAGGGTACAGAGTTTACTAATATAAGTAAAGAAATGAGTATCACGGCTGAGCTCATGTCCATGGCGAACATGAGATATCTTGCCCACTGTGTTGTCACCTCACTGGTGGGCAAAATATATACTAGTATATAGGGGTAAATAAAGTATTTCTACTACCAATTTGAAATTTACACAAGTAGGAGTGACCATTAGTGAAATTGTCTGTGTGTGTATTTATATGTAGAATTATGCTAGATGTACACTTTGGTGTATATCTTAAATGGCATTCCCCTATGTGAAGGGAATCTATGCAACAATGTGATGCATGTCTTCAAAATCAATGATATAGATCATGTCACATAATAGAGTGTAAATCAAAGTGTATATGTAGCTTGATGGTTGCATAAATATATATTACTCTCACTAGGAGAGAGCTTGAATCTTGATCCTCTCTTGTTGTAGAAATAGTATAAAACCAGCAGTTCAATAAAAATATGCCAGAAGGGTGACTTGAACGCCACACCTTATTAGGATTAAAATCTTTCCTTTTACCAGTTGAAGAAGGATTCCTTTATTGAATTATTAATCCTTGATGAACCAAACTAAGATCAAGAAAAGTCTTCCCCCAGTGGTAGACTCCCACCCCAAATATCCAAGTTCGATTTCACAATTCAAGTTTTTGTTTTCAAGAACCAATTTCCTCTCGATTAGGGTTTTCTGAGACAGAAGCATCATAGGAGAAGATGATTTTCCTAAAGAGCAGCGATGGCTAGACTTTCGAGGTAGAGGAATCAGTTATGGTCGAGTTGCTTACGATCAAACATATGATAGAGAATAATTGCGCCGACGATCCAATCCAAATTCCTATTCCCAATGTCACCTCCCCGGGCTTGGCTAAAGCCATTGAGTACTGCAAGCACCACTTCACTACTGATGGCTCCACCACCATTGATGAGGACCTCAAGTTGTTTGATGATGACTTTGTTAAAGTTGATAGAGGAACTCTCTATGATCTCGTACCGGTATCTCTTCTTTCCTTTTCTGCCTCTCTGCATTATTCTTTTGTTTACTTGGCTCGACTTTCTTTCTTTCAATTAGGTTTTTAGTTAATTTTCTGGGCTGTAATTCTATTCTTAACTTGTATATCTGTTTGATCCTTGATTTCTCATTTTATGGTTTTAGTAGTATAATGTCTTTGTTGATGGCTATTGATATTACCAAAAATTGCACATGTTGATTTATGAGCTTGACGACTGAGACCGTGCACGAACGAGGTCTTCCGGTACCTGAAACAAAGACGTCGAGATGTGTCCTCGTCGCCCCTCCAATGCTTAAGTCAGAGAGAGAATATGAATAAGCTTGGGTGCTTGAAAAATATATGTGAAAACGTACCTGAGTAATGATTCTTGGTCCTATATTTATAATGTTGGGTAGTATTTTACTCCTAGTATGATTTGTCATACTTATTTCAAGGAGTGATTATTGGGATAAGTGTTTGACTACAACTAGGAGTCCAAATTTTCCTCGTTTGAAGAGTTCCTCAAGGTAGAACTCTTTCAGGACCTAGGATTCCTTAATTGGGGTAATTGGGTATGGCTAGAGTCATTTGTTAGATTAGTTTAGTCGTAGAGTTTGCCAAGGATAATACCCGAGGACACCATAATGGAAAGGCGTGGGTTCTCAAGGACACATCTCATCAAATTGCCTAAAAGTCATAGCGTGTATGCTCGAGCACTTCGCGTGCATGCTCGGGCACACAGGTCCTGCCCGAGGCTGAAGGATTGTGACTCAGGGTGCCTTAGGAGGGCGGAGGGAGATCGAGTTAAATAAATGCTCGGGCATATTCTGACAATATCAGCTATCATTTTTTTTCCAAGCCGCGAATGAGTTGAAAATCAAACTTTGACAGACATAATTCTGGAGAAAATCCAACATGAGATTTGCAAAGCTTTTAGAACGATAAAGGACCACAATGCCTAAGCGGAAGAGGAAGAAGAGAATTTAAGCAAGGAACTGGGTATTCAAGTGATGTTGAGGTTAAGGAAATAGTGGAAGATGACCGGTTGACCCGGCCATCTTTCCACAATAGCCTTTGACCATGTTTAAAAAAAAAAGAAAAAATAATAAACATTTAAAAGCAATGAAAAAGCCATTTTTACCCTCACGTGATTTGGAAAAGAGAAATGAGAGGCAAAACTCGTGCCTAAATCCGACGACCCATCCGGCCAAAAATCGATGACCCAGATCGGAGATCGACATTCCTCTTGAAGAATGTGAGTTTTGGAACTATTATATATATTTTATAAAATATTTTGTATGTTCATTGAATAAATAAAGCATGTTGTATAAATTTGTTGAATAATTTTTGTAGAAATTGGTATAGTAAAACATGTTTACAATATTCATTTTTGTGAGATTTGGGGGTGGAGATCGCCGAAAATGGTGATCTCCACCGTCACTGCAAATTGCCCTGACGCTCCCAGACGGCCAGCTGGGCTAAGACGCCCAGACGGCCTAGCATCTGGGCCCAGACGGCTCTTTTTTTTTTCCTCCTCCTAAATTAGTTATTTAATTAATAAACTATTTTATTTAACTTTTTATTGAACATTTAATTTTAAAAATGAAATAAATATTTTATTGAATTATTTATGTTAAATATTTATATAAATTTAAATTAAGTATTTAAATTATTTACTTAATATTTAATTGGAATAAATAATTAACAATAAAAGTAAACAATTCAATTGTTAAATAAATAACTCAATATTGAATAAATAATTAAATAAATAATGAAACATTCAATTAACAATTAAAATAAGAAATAGTGAAATATTCAATTAACAATTAAAATAATAAAATATTATTTAGTTATAAATAATAAAATATTAAATATTCGATTGTTTATTTAATATTCTATTCATTATAATTAAATATTATATAAACAATTGATAAAATATTCAATTAATAATCAAAAAAAGAAATAATGAAATAATCAATTAACAATTAAAATAATAAATAATAAAATATTAGTTATAATAAAATATTAAATATTCGATTGTTTATTTAATATTCTATTAATTATAATTATATATTATATTAACAATTGATAAAATATTCAATTAACAATTAAAATAAGAAAAATTGAAATATTATTTAGTTATAAAAATAAAAAATAAAATATTCGATTTTTTATTTAATATTCTATTAAGTATAATTAAATATTATACAAACAATTAATAAAATATTCAATTAACAATTAAAATATAAATAATAAAATATTATTTTGTTATAAATAATAAAATATTAAATATTCGAATGTTTATTTAATATTCTATTAATTACAATTACATATTATATAAACAATTAATAAAATATTGAATTAACAAGTAGTTTAGTAGTTACAAAAAAAGAGTGTAGTAGTTAATGTCATTCGGTTATTCCATTATTGCAGTATTCGTTGTTCCATTATCTGTTGATTCTTTCGGATACTAGTTAATGTCATTCGAT
>CAIGRN010082611.1:0-22714 GCA_903798345.1 Fraxinus anomala
ATTAGAGCACGTGGCTACGAACCACAGTGTTGTTGCTGTGGTGGTTGTGGCCTGCAGAAAGCTCTACGCCTTTGGATTGAGGAGGGAGGCTGGGGCTGGGAGAGGAAATGTGGGTGGTAGTGGCGGGTGCAGCAACTGCAGCTGGGAAATGGGGGTGTGTGTTTAGAGAAGGCAACTTTTTCAAACTAATTTCATTCTTTTTTTTTTTCAGTTTTCTTTTTCTTCCTCCTTTCAATTTTATTTTATTATTATTATTTTTCAAATGAAATGACATAATGAATGCCGAGTTTCTAGGCTATTTTACCCTTCGAAAATTGTGTATTTAAGGTGCACATGCAAAATTTACCGAAATGACTATTATTGCACCAAAACCATAGGTTGAAGAGGACGGTGTCAAGACAAAAAAGAATTGGACTGGTTTCACCCATACCCCTTAGGTTGGGGACGATTTGTGTGAATTTACCAAAAATATAGTAAAATATCATTATGTATTTCACTACTATATTTTTCTGATTTCCTTAGATTACTCCCAAAATACTTTGATTGTGCAATCAGTATAGGATGTTTGACACTATAAATAGGATCTCTTTGTTATTCATGGACAGAAAAGTTATACCAACTTTCCCCTGTTTCTTTCTCAATTATATTCAGTCCGTAGTTCTTAACATCTATCTTTACATTCATAGGCACCGCTAGCTATTGTTAATGACTCCTTCCACGTGATTAGGACGCTCTTAGAAAACAGCAAACCGAGTTCTTTGGATGAAATGATTCAAAAGTAATCCTCAGTATATTGCAGATTATCCGCTAGGGTCCTTTCAAAAGGTACGCTATTAAATAATAAGCACCTTAACCATTGAACACCAGAAAACATTGCTAAAGAACAGGAAAAAAATGCTACCTCAGATAAAACATAAATAGATGAAACAGGAAAAGGATTAAGAATATCACCTTTGTAGCCCCCTCTGCAGGCTTATCAACATTATTTGCAACTACCCTGTCAAGATCTTCCACAGGCTCGTCCGCATTACCTGCAATCACCTTGCAAAGGTATTTCACAGGCTCACCCACTTTATCAGCAACCACCTCGCCAAGATCATCCTTTTCGTTGGCATCGGGAGATGTCAAAGAATTCTGACACAGATAGAAAATTAGTCAAATACTGCACATATACTCACACATAAGGACCATAACCCTCTTGAAATACAGTAACAAGTTAGAATGCAAATACAGCACATACTTGAAAATAGTCTAAAAAGGCTCCAACTTTACGTACCATGTTTTGTTGGCCATCATCGGAAAAAGGTTCGGGAGCTATAGATCCTCCTTCTGGGACAATTTCGACATTGTTGGCAAGGACAGTCGAACTATTGTCAGCATTACTAAAATTCCTCTGCAAAGGTTCAAAGTAATTTATTCAAATGAAAAAACTTCGCAACTATTTCAAAATGCCATCATCTATAGGAAGCCTAATGTACCTGCACTACAACTGATTTATCCGCCAAGGAAGAAACAATGGAAGGAAGTCTATCGATGTCCCAACCAAGAATCTTGCAAATGGCCTGAGAATAGGCCCTGTGGGCGCGCTTCTTTATCCTAGCTACAGTAATCGAATGCTGCACAAGAGCCACACAATTTTTAAACCTCTTGCAAGTCTTCTTGCCGCCAACTGCACCACACACCAAACAACTGAACTCGCCATTCGCATAATTCTTCATGTAATACTCCCTCAACTCAACGTCCTCCATATACAACTTGACAAAAAAGCTATACTCAACAGGCCCACCATCATCCCCCATCAAATCATCATCCTCGTCGCTGCTATCAATTAGATCACCGTCATCGTCCGTACATCTGGTTCTGATGAATTCAGTTGCAGCCCCCAAAGCCTTCTGCTGGGCTTGTTTAGCCAAGAATATTTCCTTTGCCTCGGGGGAAATTAAATTATGTGTTTGATTGGAAGGTGTTTCGAAGGGAACCCAGATGGCGGTGGGTGCCGGAGGTGTGGCGCATGGCCATTCGGTCCCAGCGGAAGGTTTTGACTCTGGGTTAGGGCTTTTGGGCCTCTGTTTGTTTTTTCGGCCTCTTCTGCGTCTGGGTTTTTTCTCTTTCTTGAATTGTGTGGTGTTGGAAGGCTGAAGGCTGTCCGGGGCGGCAGCGGCAGAGACGGCGGCGCGTCTAGGTGGGCCCTGGTGCCAGAGAGAATGGAGATAAGTTACCTCATCTCTGAGAATTTGTTCATAATGCGGATCTATGGGATCGATAGCCATTGAAGGGTTTTCAAGCTGCCATAGAAGGGTTTTCAAGCTGTAACATTTGTCAGGTTTTCTAAAAGAGGAGAGGTAATGTTAGAAGATTGGGTAAATAACAAACGGAGTCCCACATCTTTAATGAATGTGATAACTGAGTCCTCCACCAACCAAATATGGCATCTAGGTCTCTTGCTTTTAAAATCATGCAAACATGGTCACTGTCTAATCGAATCCATTAATTTAACCGTTAAAAAGTCTTTTTACCGTATATGAAAGATATGGTCATGCTCATGTTTCAATTTCACACAGTCAAAAATAAAATAAAATTTTTAAAAATTAAAACAGTTAAGAATAAGTTATTACCTTCTTCACTTATCCCGATCTTACCAAAATCCAAATGGTTCAAGTGACGGGAGTTCATATTTTTTTCTTCACTCATTTGGCGATCCTTCTTCCACCTATCACATAGCTATTGACATCGGAAATTTTATAATTGAGAGAAAAACACATGGAAAAGAAGTAAGCAATTGTCTAATAATTACATCATCCATCCCATAAAGACAGAATTATTTTCCTTCCTTGTTTGTTCAAAAGATAGCATCAGTGGTACTAAAACATCCGTGTAAATGACCACAATCATGTGATATTACATTTACCAATTGTTTGGTTGGGTTTCAAATCAATTTTTTAGTAATAAAAGTTGACAACGT
The DNA here is from genome assembly GCA_903798345.1 of Fraxinus anomala. Classification (NCBI taxonomy): domain Eukaryota; kingdom Viridiplantae; phylum Streptophyta; class Magnoliopsida; order Lamiales; family Oleaceae; genus Fraxinus; species Fraxinus anomala. Next base: position 2,963 of record CAIGRN010082611.1, read on the forward strand.
GTGTGAATGAAAAATTGTGAGCCACATAAAATGTGTGATTGAAATTAGTTATTAATTTCTCGTTTGGCCACATTATTCCCCATTAAATTATAGACCCGTTTGTTGCACATTATTATAGAATGAAAATGAAAAATATAGCTGTTATTGGATTTCACACAAGAGATAGAAATTCAAAATTGATGACTTGATGTGATGGATAACGGTCATATTTTTCATTTTTATGGATAAAAAATGAAAAACAAACAGGGACTATAATTCATTTTTCACTATCCTCTTATCAATCACACGTTTTTTAATAAAATAATATTACACGTGATAAAAAAAATTTCTTTTATACTCACATATTTTTCAAAAACTTACAATTCCTCTCATTATAATGTGAAATAATGGAGTCAAACTGACTTTGAGCCCTCATTTGGCCACTTTTAAAATTATAATAATTTTTTCTTTATCTTCTTATGGAGCAAATATTTTTCAATAAAATAATATTATACATAATTTTTTTTTAAAAATTATTCTTTTTCAATTACACATAAAAAAAAAATTCCAAAATTATAATCTCAAATATCATGTCCATCAAAGTGCTCTTCGAAATCCAATGCTAACGTCTCCAATTTTTTCCTCTAAAATCCCCCGTTTCCAGAGCCCCAGAATTTTAAACCCTACTGCAGTATTTGATCTCAATTTATACGAAAAAACCCTAAGCCATATTACCACTCGCTTACTTCTATTCACTGCTTCAGCAGCAATGTTGTCAGCTTCCGTTAAAATCGTGGCGGAGTATGCGAAATCAGGCCGGTCTTCGTGTAAAAAATGCTCGAAAAGCATCGCTTCCAGTTCGCTGAGGCTAGGATTAGTCAGCAAAGATCCCCGAGGGTTTGATATGACCAAGTGGCATCACTTCAATTGCCTTCCATTTACTGATTCTAATGTCATTTCCTCCCCTGAAGCCATCACAGGTTTCTCATCACTCAAGGTAAACATTTCCAATTTTTTTGGTTGGGAACTATGTTTTCCTCAACACGAAGTTAGCCTTGTCGTTGCATGGGTAACTCTTAGGGAGCTTTTCATATTTTTTATTTTATTTATTTTTGCCTTTTTGTCCCTTTTAATCTGGGAGCACGCCTAAAGCTGAAAAGGTGGGTTTTGAAGAATTTTACCGTATAGTTTCTTTATTTGTTTTTTGGGGCGGGGGGTGGGAAGGGGAGGTTCTAATTTTGTTACATTATTGCCCTCAAGTGAGGTTTTTGCTCCTTTTGTCCTTCATTTTATCTAGTATGGAAATGCAGACCAGTGATCAAGAGGCTTTAAAGAAGTTAGCGAATGAAGGAGCTCAGACTTCAATGAAGGTATGACAGTTGTAGAGAAAAGGACTTCTTGTGAATAATCATATGAAATCCGTAAACTGCTTGATTTGCTGTAATCAATTGGATGTATTACTGAATTAGTAACCAGTGGAGGATGAACAGTTCTTTGACTTGGTTTCTTCTGCTGGTTTACAAAAGTTGCAGTGGGTTAAATATATGCTACTCTCTGTTCTTGACTCTGGTCGATTAATTTATCCATATGCAGATGGGTGGGTGACTAAATCTTCCTGTATGATGCTTTCCTTGGGTGTGTCTCTTCTGTGCATATTTGGGGAATATGTTGCGTTCTGTAGCTTTTTATGCTTTGCAGTAACTTTCAGCTTGTGATTGGCTATAGAAAGATATACATAAGGTAGTACAACATACTTACATACATATGCAATAAGTGACACAAACGTGCATTTAAAGTGCATACGAATTGATACATTAAAATTTATTGATCTTAGAATGAAGATCCTTAACTAAAATATACTATAAAGACTGCTAACTTCTTACTTACAGAAACTTTACATACAAAGTAACTCGGCATGCTTGTACAATATTTAGATTGGTAAATGTGGCTTCAGATGCTGTATTGTTTTTTACTATGTAACTTGGCTGAAGATTAGTTAGATAATAGGTTCTGGTTTAGATAGAACTAAGTTGAATGACTCCTTCAACTTTGTGTGCACACGCACACTGTCACATGTTAAACAATTTATTTTTTTTATTTTGTATTTGGATTGATCTAGTGTTAAAAAAAGAAAAAGAAGCCCAACTCTCATTTGGATACATAATTTCCACCGTTACATTTATACCTTGTGGGAGCATTTATATGATGCAATGCTATGTTAATGAGTTTCTTTTTTCTTCTGTGATTATCAATCCATTTCAAGTTCACTGGTAAATCCCGAATATCAGTTCATTTGCTTATTGTTAGTGTTATATCAGCATCTAATTGAGTGACATTCTAAGGTTTTAGATATCTGATGAAAAGAAAGATGCAGCTGACGGAAGTGTGAAAAGAGGTGCAAAAGGGCTGAAGGTAGATGATCTTGATTTACCGCTCCTTTAGTTCTAATTCTAACTCAAATAATCAATGATAATTCCTATTGTTTCCACATGTCATAGATTAATCATACAGATGATGTGGAGTCTAATGAGCAAAAGCAAGGGAACGTAAAGAAACAAAAGGTATGGGTAATGTACATAATATCCAATGTAAAATCAAATTGCTGACATATTAATTATAAAATTTGATTTATTCTGCCTTGTGGACATATCTCTTTTTGTTTAACAGAAGATTATGTATATGTACTTCTAATATGTTGATTTGCTCGACATGTTTCTGTATCACTTGTGCCAAATTATTTATTCCTTCTGTAGCTAGTGCATTTTGCCAGTTGTCTATGTTGTGTGCTGAGAAACTACTCCACACTCGCGCACCTAGACATTTAACTATCAGTTTTTGGAGTTTTAAGATTATTACATTGAAAATTTGCAGATTATTAGTTTTCATGAATATGTATAGATTTCATCAACCAAGTTCTTTGCATAAAATTTGCAAGAATTGAATGATATCTGAACAATATTATGATGGATAGTTTTTTTCCAGAAGTTGTGCATTGTTATTACCATAACATTGGCTACAGTATTGGCAATTCAATGACTGTTAAAAACATTTGGTTTTCATTGTGTTACTTTAACTCATTATAAGATTTGGGGATCGAGTATTTGACTGACCTACTTCATTTTTGCATTTCTATATTTTCGAATTGACATTAATTTCTATTCCTATCGCGTGCATTATTGATTTATGAGCCCATCGCAGTGGAACTAATAACTGGTAGTTGCTTTCATAGGTGTTTTATGATTAACTCCTGAGTTCTATAACACTTCCAATATCACGTGGCACATTACAACTTCTTTGCATGGAATTACAGTGAAGTTGGATTTATAATCAGCATATTTCTAATCCTTCCATTGCACCGAAAATTTCTGTAGTTGTCTACACCTAGTGAAGGAGGAGAGTTGGAGATATCCTTCTCTGCATCTGATATCAAGGAGAAGTACAAGGTACAGATGTACAGTCTTTAATCAATCTCTTTCTCTTCCATTATCACTTGTTAAGAGGATTGCACGTGGTAAGAATCCTTACAATGGTTTTATTATTTTTACTCTTTTATTCTCTGAATATATTTTTCTGATTTTTGAGATGGCTCCCCATGAAAGAATATAATTTTCTGATTTCAGGACGCTATGCTGTTGCCTAAATGGAAGGCTTTCCAGACTATTATATTTCTTGAACGGGTTAGTATTTGCCATTGACTAATGGTAGTTTATATTTTTTTAAAGGGTGAGTATGCATTATTTATTAATGGCTGTTTATATCGCTGGCTTTACCTTGTATATGGGCAAGGATGAACCTTATGGGTTGTGATCTTATACCCAAAATGCAGCAAATAATTGCAATTTTTATTCTTTTTCTCTCTAGAATTTTTTGGTATGAATGCTTGCCATGACACTTTAAGGAATAGAACATTCTATCAATCTGTCACCTTGTTCTTTTTATCTTCAATGCTAACAGGCTAACAGCATTATGTTTTACTTCCTGGTTTTTCAGTTATTCTTTCCACTGCCATTTTTTATTTATTTTATCGATTTTTAAGAATTTGCACAGGCTCCCACATTTTACATTTGTATGCGATACTCGGTTGTCATGAACTCCTTTTTTTTTTTTTTCTTCTCATCCAAACAGTGTCTGAATGCTAATTTTCTTTACAAATTTTTAAATTTTTGGAAGGATGATGGTCTTCATGATTCAAGTAAAATTGCAGCATTTGATTTTGATGGGTGTCTTGCGAAGACATCTGTTAAAAGGTATTATTTTTTACAGTGTTAAAGGCACTCTTATGTTTGCTTGAACTGCTTCTTAGTATTCCCGCAATGTTAATATCACGTACATGGAAACTGAAACTCTGTAAAGCATGCAAACTTTTGTAAGAATGTGGTATTGTGTCTTTGAAGTATTTATTTATTTTATTTGTATATCTAAATTATCTTGGCCTATGCCAAATTGCTGTGAAGTAGTGCTGTGGTGACGTCTCAAACAGTATTCATTTGCTAGTTCTAAACCTGCAATAGAATACTTCAACAAATGAAATATCTTTTTTTTTTAGTTCTCTTTCTGTGGATAATATGAGTTCTCTCACTGCTGCCTTTTTAACTGAGAATAACGTATAACTGCAGAAAGTGTCCAAGTGTCTTTTTGTTGTAGCTATTTTGTATGTGTAGTTCATCAATTTTTTATTTTAATAAAATAAAATTTTGATGCACCATATCTATCTATTGACCTACACCTAAATATATGCTAATATCTGAATTTATTAGATATATTTAGCATGTTTGGAGCAATGAATTGTATGAAGGAATTTAATGATAATTGTATTTTTCATTTTTAGAGTAGGTGCAGATGCGTGGTCCCTCATGTATCCTTCCATACCAGAGAAGCTCAAGAGTTTATATAATGACGACTACAAACTGGTTTCTTCAGTTTCCTTTTGAGCTCCATGTTCTTTTAGTATTAACAATGAAATATAGTGGTTTTAGCTTGGTCATTGAATGACATGTTGACTGAAATACGCTGATGTGTGTACTGTAACTATCGTTCTCTCTCTCTTTTAATTCCGTCTCAATTTTTTCATAATATAGGTGATATTCACTAATGAATCCAACATTAAGCGCTGGAAGAATAAGAGACAGGCTGCTGTAGATTCAAAAATTGGATGACTTGAAAGTTTCATTAAGCTCGTAAAAGTCCCCATTCAGGTTTGTTTGGCTTATTTGCACTAAATCTGCAGCTCTGTTCTATACCTCTTGCATAAGAATATACCCATTTCATTTATCTATATACATTATGTCAATCCTTTTTGGAAGATATGTGTTCATCCATGCAGTTTTAGCGGAGGAAATAATTGTGACTAAAAAGATTTGAAGTTTTATTAATTTGTCAATATATGGGAAGAAATCTATAGCGGTGTGGATGTTGGAAAGCCTTTTGAAAATATTTTAGAACTCTTCTTTTTTCCTTTCTTCTCGTCTTTTAGCATTGAATTTTACACTGTATTATGACATCAATGACTTTACTTCCCTGGTATTTGATCTACAAGCTAATTTCTCTGCTGTATTGTATAAGGAAAAAATTCGCATTGCGTTGAAAAAATTTCTTTTTTCCTCCAAATCTCTGCTTACCATGCCACTGCTATGTTGAGATTGTATAGGACAATGTCTAAACCTTCTGGAGTATGTATGACTGTCTTTGACATTAAAAAATTAACAGATAAGCGAACATCAGATTATTAAATGATGGGTGTTACCACTTGCATCTAGGTTGTGGATTTCTTAGCCTCTAAATAACAATTTTTTACTGAACCAATGAGGCCAGCGGTAAATTTCCAGGCTGAATTTATTCGCCTAGGTGTTTTGTATATCAATAATTGAATGCTTTATTGAAGCAAAAAATGGACTACCTGGGTTTTTATTGCTTGTGGCCTTTCTTCTTGTTGTCTTTAGTACCAGAGTATCAGAGCATCTCAAATAAAGCTGATTTTAGCAGATTACGAGACCAGTTACCTGAATTCTGAATAGGCCGCTGTCTTGCTGCAGTGCTTTCAGTTCAGTCATGATTGAACTTTTCTTAAATTTGTTGCCCGTGTTAACATTGGTTCTCACAAGGGTTTTGTGAAAGATAAACAGGAGTTAATCATCTGTGAGGAACAGTCACTACTCTAGTTAACATTGGTTCTCACAAGGGTTTTGTGAAATTGTGTTCTTACTTCCCCTGCGAATCAAAATAATTGTAGGTCCAATTTTTTTGCATAAGTTTGCTGCTGGATATTTCAATATTTCTGTTTGCAGAAATGAGTCGATTTTAATGAGAACGTTGCAAATTTCTGCGATATAGGATGAAGTAATCATCGCTTGTTTAACTGAACTCTAGTGGATGAGGTCAGCTGACAGTTACTTCCAATATGCAGGTTTTCATTGCCTGTGGACTTAGTTCTGGGCAACTGGAGGATCCCTTTCGCAAACCGAAACCTGGGTTGTGGAGAATTGTGGAGAAACAGTTTAATTCTGGTCTCCCAATTGACATGGATAGGTTATTCTTCTTTTCAACTGGTTCATTGCATTGCCTAGTCTAGGAACCTGGACTTTATTTTCTTTTTTTTTCCCCAGTAACTCCTATACACTAAGATCGGGTCTGCCAAAAGCGTTAGAAATCCCATCCCTTTCTTTTTCAATTTATTTTAATGGCATGAAACAGTTTAACCCATCAAAAAGTTGAGGTAGTGGAATCCTTTTTTCTTCAATATAGATCCTTTTGTGTTGGTGATGCGGCTGGAAGACACAATGATCACAGTGACGCTGACATAAAATTTGCACAGGTTTGTCACTATAATTATTTACAAAGAATTATACAGCGTGGGCTCCACTTTATAATTGTTCCAATCTATTGCTCATGCTACAATTCTGTCTATGATTCAATTGGTGCTGCGGCTTAATCCTAATTTGGGGTGGCCCATATTATGAGGTAGAGACTAGTATTCAAAGTACAATCTACTTGAATAGTCAACAAAAATCAAATGAAACTAGCCCTAGAGTCATTTCTGCCTTCAATTCACTCTCCATAATGCTTGCAGCTCTTAATTGGTTTACTCTGTCCATTGTTATAGTTTCACAGCAAACTAATGGTTAAAAGAAATACGTCTTCAGCTAGTTTAAACTTAGTAGTAGATGAAGTTTTATTTTCAATGTGGGTGATTGCAGGCTATTGGACTAAAATTTTATGCCCCAGAGGAGTACGTCATGAGTTCAGAGTAGTGTCTGGTTTGTATTGTTTGGAATTGAATTCCAGTACTCTGGCTATTGTATAGTGCTGATTGGCAGATGAAAATGGAGATTACTCTTGTATTGGCATTTACTGGGAAATCTGTCTTGAACACAAATCATCTTACTCATTCCATCCTTTGTACTTCTGCCTTGTGGGTGATTTTACAGCAAGTTCAGCAATTTTACGATTTGTACACGTACACGCACAAATATCCTCGATGCCTGTTGGCTTAACGGTTACTGAGTTCCTAGAAATGAGAAAGGACTAGTGAAATCTACAGAGCATGCTGGAAGGCTGAGTATAGGAACTTCTACTGCACATATATTGGAAACGGTAGAGCAAGCATGTACATGCATGATGCAATTTTGACAAAAGGGTCATTCTTCCGGTAAACCTCACCCCATTTCTTAGATATATACTATTTGAACCGGTACTTCAAGAAATAGATGTGATGGAGAAAGTGTGACAAAAACACTCGTATTTCTCGTTGACAAATATAAGAAAATAACTAACATTCCAATTTGAAGACATCCTTTTTAAAAGCCATCTTATGTTTCCATTCATTATCCGAAAGGTTCCAAGCAAATCTCTGCGTCAATCCATGGCTTAGACAAAATTGTCATGTGACTTGTATATTCAAAGCTTACTATGTGAAAAAGATGACAGGGATTTTTGACCAGTTGATAAATGTAAGGTGCCAATTCACAATCTTCTTATCTTGCACAAGCAAAGGTTAATTTTCTTCCTACCAATCTCACCTCACTATTACATGTCTTGTCAGAACAATCTCCTTCACAAGATTCGTGTATGTGAAGGGTCTTACAGCTGCTCGTATGAACATGTCCAGAGGGATCTTGCTCTTCACCTTCTTCCTATATGGACATAGCCAAGTGATTTCCACTCTTCTCGACTAACTTTAGTTTCACTACTATGACTACGTCTTGCATTTGTATTTAGTCACTAATGAACTACTATACGACTACATGTAAATTCGGAATAAAAAAATATAAAAAGACAACGAGATATAGTGGGTGTTTTGGTGAGGATTAAAATTAGATTTTTAGTTGATTGTGATAGAAAATTTTGAAATGTGTGGTTAAAAAGCTGTTGACCATGAAAGATGTGATTAATATTAATTGTTTGACTTTGACTTAAAGTAAAATCTGATTTTAATTCGAACAACAGAGCTATAAAAATACTAAACATTGTAAGTTCATGTTTGAACTCTATGGAATATTTGTAGGCCGATTTGGGATGAACTTGTTTTAACAATTTAAGTCCTCAAAAGTTCTAATTTAAATTTGATGAAAAGCAAAAAATAAAAAATTACACTTCAAATCAATGAAGTTCTTGTCGCTTGCAATGAATTTCCTAAATTGTTTCACGAACTTTAATATTTCTAAATTTCATCAAAGGTTTTCAAGAAACTTCCTCATGCAAAAATTCTTTTTGAGTCCTATAGATTCATAATAAGGAGATCATGTTTTCTTGTGATATTTCAATTACATCGATAAAAAAGAAAGAGTAAGAATTTTAGAACGTCTATTTGACTTGAGTTTAGAAAATACGAATTAGGTTGATGACTAAAATAATTTTCAGTATCTCATTTCTTAACCAAAAAAAACTATGAAATGGAATGGACTATGGAAAGAAAAAAAAAAAAGAATTAATAAACCTCTAATTTGTTGGAGAAATCAAAGCAAACCGAAATTTCTAATTTGTTGGAGAAATCAAAGCAAACCGAAATTTCCGTATTAACCTATAACTTTCCACTTGCTTGAGCATTGTTTTCTACTCCAATCGAACAGAGCATGATAGTAATTTGAGTAAACAAACAAACTTCCCTTCTACTCCATAAATGGCTTCCTCCCTCCTCCTCCTTTTCCTATATTCTCTCTCTCCTCCACCAACCGACGCCCCTCTCCGCTGCCAACCTCCACTCAACAACCTCCCTTTTCAGATCACAACTTATTTCTGAGCCCACCTCAATTTTAAACCAGAGCACTACTCCCACCACTTTCTTTGAAGTCACCAAACCCATAAATCTTCCCAAGACCAAACCTTGTTCATATTTAGTCCTTAAACATGACTTTGGCTACACATATGGGAAACCCCCAGTTCTTGTTGATTACACTCCCCCATTGGATTGCCCATCTCAGAAATTTGCAAAAATTGTTCTGGAATGGACAGCAACATGTAAAGGCAGGCAATTTGATAGAATATTTGGGATCTGGCTTGGTGGGGTGGAGATTCTTAGGAGCTGCACTGCTGAACCAAGAGCAGCAGGTATCGTTTGGACTGTTAAAAAGGATATCACTAAGTATTATTCTTTGCTCATTACTAATCAGACTCTTGCTATTTATATGGGCAATCTTGTTGATGATACTTATACTGGTGTGTACCATGTTAAAGTTACTCTTCATTTTTATCCCGCTGAAGAAAAATATGGTAAATTTGAGGTTAATTACGGTGAATTAGATTATGGATTTGGTTCTGGGGCTGATCTAATATTGCCCATTTCAAGAAGCTTGCCTTTGAATGATGGGTTGTGGTTTGAGATTGAGAATTCCACAGACGTAGAGTCGAAAGAATTCAAGATTCCACCTAATGTATATAGGGCTGTGCTAGAGGTCTATGTTTCATTTCATGAGAATGATGAGTTTTGGTATGGGAATTATCCGAACGAGTACATTGAGGTGAATAACCTTACTGGAGTACCGGGGAATGGACCTTTTAGGGAAGTTGTCGTGAGTTTGGATGATAAGGTAGTTGGTGCAGTTTGGCCTTTTACAGTGATTTACACCGGAGGTGTTAATCCCCTCTTGTGGAGACCAATCACTGGAATTGGTTCGTTTGATCTCCCTTCTTACGATATCGAGATTACTCCATTGTTAGCAAAGATTTTGGATGGAAAGGTCCATACTTTTGGGTTTAGCGTTACAAATGCTCTAAACGTTTGGTATATTGATGCAAATTTACATCTTTGGCTTGATAAGAAGAATGAGAAGACGGAGGGCAAGGTGTTAAATTACAATATGGGGCTTCTCAAGGTATCTCTTTTGTCGAATTTCACTGGTTTTGATGGATCATTTAATACAAATGTTAGTAGGTCGTTGACATATAGCGGATGGGTGAATTCATCTCATGGAAAGATCGTGACAAAATCTTTCCAAGGATTCAGCTATAGTAATGTTATGGTGATGGGGAAAGACGGGAATTTACAGATCATTAATCAGACGATACATTTCAATAGCAGCGTTGATGCCAAGAAACCATCATCGTCCGTCCACTCACTCAGATCATTCAAAACATTTGACTTTTATGATTATTCTAACACTGTCGATAAAGGAAATGATACATATGCTTCTCTAGCTAATCTAACATTGGGCTTCAAGGAGAAGAAGGAAAAGAATTCCAATCTTGGATTCTTTACGAGTACTCTAAATAATATACAAAATGCCCAGGGTTATATGCTTGTTAAAGGCAACTTAGTGGTCAGTGGATTGGGCAGCACCCAACAAGAATACCGATATAATGACAATAAGTTCTGCTATTTTAGAAGTGTAAGCAGCTCAAATTACACCATTCTGCATGACAAAGAAAGCAATACTTGCAGCAAAAAACAGGGGCTTGGCCTAAGGCGCCCTGTTACTACTCGAAAGACCTTTCTGGCACCAAAATTTCACGGTAAATACAAAGGAGTCTGACTTTACTTCATTTGGTTGATTCTTCTATTCTGTCCAAAAGCAGTTTGTTTTAGGACTTGTAATAAGGATTTATTAGGACTTTTTCTTGTATTCTAATGATTTTGTGACTGTTATGATTTTTCTGTTGTGCAAGTATGCTCCGAGTTTGTGATTTCACGTGCATGTTTTCTTCTGCAGTATGGCTTTAATTTCTTTTACTGGTCGAAAAGTGTTTTTATCAATTATAATTTTCCTTTTAGGCCAAGTATACCATAGTCAGCGATGAAGATGTGTATTATCAGAAGTTACATATCACTAATTGTTTGTGCCTCCGAAATATTGACATGAAAATTATGTTTGCACGTTAATCATTCGCTCCCCATAGAAATTATAGAATTTCAAGTTTATTCTAAATTTTCATTCTTAATCGTACATTCTTTTGAAGATAAATATTTATGGTGCATCTGTGTGAAGAGCTGCAACCCCATCTTGTCATACTTTCTTATCTAAATCAACTTATCATTTTTTGAGCTCGAAAGCCCATAGATTAAGGTAGAATACTCTATTCGATTGACATCAACTCCATGTTTTTGGAACTTTGTTTGTCTTCGCTTATTTTTTTGATGAACTTATCAATTTTTACCCAGTTTTCTGGTTCTAAGAATTTGTGATGGAAAACACTCTTCCAAGCTTGATTAGTCGAATCTGTGACTTTTGAGGCCAGAGTTAGATATACTGTTTGAGTTGGATACTTAGGAAAACTATTGATTCTTCTGCTTGCATTCATAGAAGCTATATCTCTAAATATTTTACTCTTTTCTTGAAATGAAAAGTGCTTCTACTTTGGCAGCTTATTGGTGAGAACGTTTTAAAGGAATTGGATCGGTATTATTGAATTGAATTGGAACTATATGAATCCAGAATACATTCCTTTTAAGTGCAACTATGTTCGGGTAGATTAGAACTTCGTTACAATATTATGGAAAGAAAAAGTAGAAATCCTTGTTTATTATATTGTTCTGTCTTGTTCAATACTATATACCAAACATGAACTAAGTGTGTGAGAGAAAGTCTTTCAAAATGATGATCTGGGCTCGAGCTTTATTTGTGAATTCTTCTTTTGTTGCGTTTGTCTAAACAATATAAATGTGTCTTATGTTCTCTTGCAGATAATTTCCTAGTGCTTAATGTCAATTACAAAGCTTATTTTGCTCACTCATAAGATTCTTCTTGAGTTTTTCTTTACTCTGAACTTAATGAAATTATGACATATTTAATACATAATACTTGATATATCAATATTATACATAAAAAAAAAATTTAAATGTATATATTTTATTTCATTTTCTTCAATCCAAATAGATGTTGAAATCGTAGAGTAAGAAGAGGGAAAGTTGAATTCAATTCCAATGAGGTAAGATATGATCTCGATTTGACTATCTCTGTTGACTAACCTCTTGTCAGAAAACACATGGTTTCACTTTCACCCCCAAAAAATCATATGGGTTTCACTTATCTTCCATTACATTGGTACAAGTGAAGTTCAATGGGACATACTATCTTTTAGGGGTTGTGCTTTTTGCGCTTCAATAAAGTTTTGACATTGTGATATAAGACATCTCTTTAGCAAATGGGAAACAGCTAATGTTTCAAAAATGAGAAAGACGTTGAAACAAGCAGCGTTTCAAAGCTGTAAGTGTCTTTTTTAACGATAACATGAATAAAAATTCTTAATAAGGGTGGTCACCCTAATATCGAGAACTTGAATGTTATGAATCAAAGGTTGAAAAGGACTTATATCACAAATTTCACAGGTTGGCAACCTTTGTAGCAATTTTCCTTATTGGATAAAATTAAAGAAGATTAAAAATTCACTTATTATCCATACATTTTGTGAAATTCATTATTTATTTTCATTATAATCTTATTATAATTTTTTCCAAACAAGTCACAAGGACTAACTTTTACAATTTCATAATTTGATTAATTTTTAGTATTCCAACAAGCATAAAGCGTTGTTGGGTGTTGAGGAAAATTTTCAAACTTTACAAGTTTAACGAGCCTAGACGAGATTTATCGTAAAAATANTTTCAAACTTTACAAGTTTAACGAGCCTAGACGAGATTTATCGTAAAAATACGTTCTCTTATTTCTAATATTATTTTAAATTTTTAATCATTTTAAAAGTTATTTAATAATTAAAATAATGTATATCAAACATCTAAAATTATAAAATATTATATTTATTTAATAATTTCTACCTTTAGTCAATTATACAATTTTCAAAATGCAAAAATTAAAATATTTTTCATAATTTCAATTTTCAACTACACAATTCTTACTTAATAGAATTATAAGAACTTCAAATATGCTTTTGAAGTTAGCAACAAAATAACGATTTTCAATATCATAGTTATATAATGTGGATAGAATCATAGCTTAAATCTTATTTAACTATTTAGATAAAGTTATTTTTAACTTTTATACAGATAAAATCTTTTAAGAACTTAAAATTAAAGCCAAATAAATTTTTTTTAAAAAAATAAAAATTAATAAGCAAAAGTCACAAAAAAGACTTTTAAAAAAATGAAAAAAAAAAAACTAATAAATCGCACATGGGGAAGATGAAAGAGAAGAAAAAAATTCAACCGTTTAGGAATTGAGAAAAAAAAAAGTGTCTACGAGTAAAGCGAGGCGTTTTGCCCGAATTTCAAGCTTAAGTGATGTCTAGGCGCTATCTACCTGAGTTTTTTAGAACACGGTTAATTCTAGTTAATCCCATTGACTTCGAATCTGTCGGGCTAAGATCGAGCTAGCGTAGTTAAACAAACCCAAAGTTCGGCCCATAGTTATTCTAAAATGGACCAAGAGGTGGGCTTTGACCCGACAAGGCCCAACTAAATTCTGACGACGCTGTAAATAATTGCTGAGGAATAGTGTTGACAGTTGAGTATTTTGACTCACTCATCAGAAACTGAGAGATAAGAAGAGAAGGGTGAAGAAACATAGAGAAAACGAATCACAAAATCTCGTCCCCTACCCAAAATGGGCTTCTCCTTATTAACCAGGTTAGCTCTCTGTGTATATCTGTATGAATTGTTTGTTAAGTGAGTATAATTCTTGCTATTGACTTGCATTTGGTGTTCAACAGTGCGTGCTGCAGTTATTGCAATTTGGGGTTGGGTTCGAAATCGTCGAGCTTGTTTTTAAGCCTGGATTTTCTTCCCAACACTAATTCTAATGGGCTTCTCTTGACTCCCAAATCCCATAAGTTTAATTTCCCTCGCGCATGTGCTTCTCCTTCAGGTATATTTATTGCTTTTTAGTGAATAACGTTTATGTTTAGATATTTAGGGCTGGGACTTAGTAATATTGATTTCATAATCGTTTGCATTGCTGAGATGGATGCTGTTTGAAACTACAGAATGTGTGAACATTTATGAAGTATATAGTTGGACCATTGATGCACATTGGAATATACATTCTTTATCGTTTAGAAATTTGAATACTTTTCAAGATAACCAAATTGCACTTCTGCGTTAGAGGTAGAGAATCTTGACTCCTATACTTCATTAATGCTTAGTTTCTTAGTTGCCTTTATTTGTTTGTAGTGTGAAAATTTTCCATCTTTGCAAGGGAAGATAGAATTGAAAGAACATCGTCACTGTTGTTTCTTGTACTTCTCTTTTATTTTCTCCTTTCGCGCATATCATGCTTTAGTAGAAGAGTGGAGACGAGAAACATATGCTTGGAGTTGGATTTACGAGTTTCATGTGTATACGTAGACAAAGAGAAGGACAAGAGAGAGGGAAGCACAATAAATATCACGTCAACTCGACCTGGTTATGTAGAGGGTTGAGTTGGTCGATTAGGCATTCTTTAATGAGGGTATAATTCACATTTTGCACTTCATTAAGTAACAAAAGGACCTCTTTTAACAAAAAAATTAATACGAGGCCTTTTTAACCCTTGAAAAGGGCCTTTGAAAAAAAAAATCCCCATGTTAATTTTGACTTCAGGGCTCCTTGTGGAACTTGGAATCATGAGGGAATTTTAGGTCCTTGCTTTTTCCTTTTTTTGTAAAATTTGTTGAAACATTTGTGAGGGGAAGTAACTGACGGTAAAGAGTAGTGATAACTTCTACTATAATTACTTTGAAGAAATTTCATTTGATAATAGAATAAAAAATTCTCCCCCGTTTAACTATAGAAATGGCTTTGATGGAATAACCAAAAAAAAAAAAAAAAAAGATCAGTATGTACCCATACCCTTGATCTAGATACATATGGTCTTATTGAGTTGACTGTATACGGGTCATGATATGTAAGATTTAGAGAGTAGGGAAAGAGAACTTTATATCACTAAATCACCTTGTCCGTTCATTAAGATTGTTTCTTTAATCATTGCTCTTCACGATTCTTTTTCTTGTGAGTTAATTTTGCTTTTATCACGGTTTTTGATAAGTGCAGTTTCTGGGTTCTGTACAACATCATTTTAAGCTATCATGATAGAAAATTTCTCTATTTGATTTTTGGACATGACAACAGAACCTCAATTACTAAAAATTACGTAAGCATAGGCTGATAACTTTAGAGGCTGAACTGAAAACACTTGTCATTGATGAATTTCATTTCTCATCACACAGACTGATATACTATGCATCCAGTGCAAAGCTGATCGACACTGAATAGAGGGTCAATTTAAGGATGATACGCTCGTTTGCATGGTTTATTTGATTGATTAAAACGAGTTTCAAAAAATCAACTAAGTAGACTCTTCCTCGCTTGCAAGAAAAGAAAATTGGGGTAGGGCTGTAATTGATATTATTATCCTCATCTGAAATCTGGTTGACTTGGAGCTGTCATGATTTGAACCTTTCCTCATATAGCATTTAAGTTGATACCAACTGCATGATTTACAATATTGGAGATCAAGTTTGGTTTCCAGAGTTGAAGGTTTCTCATTTCATCTACTCATGTGCATTTTGTGCGTTCAGATCCACTTTTGGTCAAGGCTGCAAGAGGTGATCGAGTTAACCGACCTCCTGCCTGGATAATGCGTCAAGCAGGAAGGTATATGGCTGTTTATAGAAAGCTTGCAGAGAAATACCCATCCTTCCGGGAGAGGTCAGAGACAACCGATCTTATTGTGGAAATTTCTTTGCAGCCACGGGAAGCTTTCCGACCTGATGGAGTTATTATTTTCTCTGATATACTTACTCCACTACCTGCTTTTGGCGTGCCGTTTGACATAGAAGAGGTGCGTGGTCCAGTAATTCAGTCTCCCATTCGCTCTGTGGAGGACTTGAAAACTTTGCACCCTTGACTTTGAGAAACTACACTTTGTTGGAGAATCTCTTAGGATATTGCGGAAAGAGGTACTTCCATAGTTCTTACCACCTGCTTTTTAAAAGATAATTCATGCTAGTAGCTTCACACTAGTTTTCTTTAGCACAGTGTAGCTAGGTAGCACCAACACAAACATGAGTGTTGGATACGACATGGCATGGACATGCCAACATGCAATTTTTCAAAAAATTAACAATATGACACGTCCCTGACACAGTGATTAAATTAATATTAATTTTTTCATTTTTTATTTCTTATATTGTAAAGTAAATTAGTTTTTGTTAATTCTGACATGTTAATGTATCGACAACATGTTGACAATGTATCTCCTGGTGTGACGGCAATGTATTTCTCAGCATGTCAGAAATGTGTCGACGATGTGTCAAAATGTAGAAAACCAAAAAATAATTTGGACACCCTACCTGGTGCTTCCAACATGTGTTGGACACCGACTCACTGGGTGCTGGGAGGGCGTTGGTGCATACTAGCAGTGTAAATTTCACTTTTATATTTGAACAACTTTTTTTAATTCTTTCTATATCAGGTCGGTGAACAAGCAGCAGTTCTAGGTTTTGTGGGAGCTCCCTGGACGATTGCTACATACATAGTAGTGGGGGGAACAACAAGTACGTACACAACAATAAAGAGCATGTGCCATACGGCACCACATGTATTAAGGGCTCTTCTGTCTCATTTGGCAAAGGCTATATCTGAATATATCATTTTCCAAGTGGATGCTGGAGCTCATTGCATACAAATTTTTGATTCATGGGGTGGACAATTGCCACCGGATATGTGGGAACGGTGGTCTAAGCCTTACATTGATGAGGTAACTCAAATTTACATTGTTTTTCTGGGTAACTATTTTATTTCCCAACCCCGTATAATGAGGTTACTCAAATTTACTTTGTTTTTTCTGGGTAAATATTGTATGTCCCAAACCTGTGTTCGAGTTTTCATGCTTCTCCTCCCTTTTCCTCAATGCTTTGGGAAACTAGGTGAAAAGTTGGTGGAATTGGGGAGCTCAATGGGAAAGTTCACTGTCTTGTTGAGCTTCTGCTCATAATTTGTGTGTTGCTCTAAATTTGAGAAGCTTGGCTGATACTGATATTTTGTTTGTATTTAATCACTTGCACACATGAAGATTTGTATGCTTCATTCTTCTTGCAGTTTGGTCTTATGGAGAATTGTTGTCTTTTTCACTCAGAAAACGTGGGTTAGATTCTAAGGTCTGCTAAGTTTTACTGAATCAACAAGCCATATATAAGAGTTAACAGATTAGTTGTTCAATATAGGATGTCTATAGAATCTTAAAACAGGGGACACCTCAAAGTGAGTTCTATGCTTTTGCCATCATTGTCATCATCATCTTCTTCATTATTGTATTTTTTTAATTCTGGTTTCCTTATGGGACATATAAATATAGCTGGAACACATTTGGTGTAGAAGCTGTTATCTTTATCTGTTGCTGCATGCAATCTCGAAGTTCCATCTTTTCCTTTTTGAACACCTCCTAGTTTGTGAGTGCAGATAGTAAGTGTGGTTAAAAACAAATGTCCCCAAATGCCAATTGTGCTCTACATTAATGGAAATGGTGGACTACTTGAACGGATGAAGGGAACTGGTGTTGATGTGATTGGGCTTGACTGGACAGTGGATATGGCAGATGGAAGGAAGCGTCTGGGAAGTGACATCAGTATCCAAGGAAATGTCGACCCTGCTTACCTATTTTCTCCTCTTACTGCCTTGGAGGATGAAATTAAAAGGTTTGTGAGTCAATCTTATGCCTTTTCTGCTGTTCATTATTTGTAGCATTTAACATTATAGTAAGGCCACTGTCAATGAATCAGAAGAAATTGAAGAAAGGTCTAATATGACATTTATATTTCAATGTTCATTTCTTATTCGGTAGCAGGGTCCCACCCAAATGTGCATATGTTGTGGGAAGGGGAGGATCAAGGAACGTGTTACTTCTCGAGTCATTAGCTAGGCATTTGCCTAATTGAGTGCTTATAATGTAAAGACTCATAACCTGAATATAAAAAATATTATCGTAGCCAGAGTGGGGTTGGTACCTAATTTAAATCAACCGTTTATTCTAGGAGTCATTAAAAAGCAATTGGATTTGCATTACACGAATGGGATGATTGGACGAAATACAAAGCCTATTGTTTCCTTCAATATCGATTTTCCAAATACTGATAGTTGAGCTGATGATATTTGTGTTGCAGGGTTGTACAATGTGCAGGCCCAAAAGGCCACATCCTCAATCTCGGCCATGGGGTTCTTGTTGGTACACCTGAGGAAGCTGTTGCTCATTTTTTCGACATTGCAAGAAGCTTGAAGTTAGATGCACAAATCGATGGTAACCTGGTTGGAGCATCCAATTTGGTGGCTTGAAAACTGAAACTTTGTAAAACAGAATGGAAATTTTGTTGTACAAATAGTTAGAAATCTCCAGTTAACTAAGCAGATTCTGCAGCATTATAGCTTAGTCAATATTTAACCATGCCAAAGCCACAAGGTTGTTTACATGCTCGGATGAAAACCTTGCGAACTATCATTGATGCTTGTTGTTTACCTTTTCTGTGTACAAGTTTATTGATGATTAAAAGGAGCTCGATTTTTTTATTTTAAACTGTTTAAATTCAATACACATTTATGAATAGCATCGTGGTCATTGTGGATTACCGGCGTTTAAGGTCAAACAAAAAATTGGAGAAACTCGAGAACAACTAGTAATCCTCGCATGATAATAAAAGAATAAATCTTGGCTGATATCCCTTCCAAACCCAGAAAATATTAGTAATTTAAACAATCAATATCTATTAATATATATATTTTTTTTAAAAAAACAAGAATTTACTAAATTAGTATTCTTTTGTAGTGTTGTTAACACTCCAAATGAAGGACTCAACTTTATCCTAGGTTGGGTACACAAAAGATAAAGTTGGTATCGCAAGTTAACCTTTTGTTGGCATATTAGTGGCAAAAGAAAAGATGATGATAGGCATTCAATCAAGAATGAGACAAAAAGTGTGATTAGGTTCGTGTCCCTCCGAAACCTAGCTAGCTACCACAATAATGTTATTATGGATTAATTTTCAACTACAGTTTTCCAATATTTACATCATTTGATCTTCGACTTGAGTTTTCAACTTTCTCGAACACACACACGACTTTTAGGAAAATTTCGTTTTCTGAATAGAAAAGTCGTTTGTAAGTAGTGTATCGGTATGAGTTATCGATAATTTGTTTTTAGCTATTTACCTTTATACGTAGCAGAGGGGTGGGTTAGGTGTGGTGTGGTGGGGGGATTCCAGCTGCTAAATTGGAGAATAATTATGAAGTCTATGATTAGTGATAGAAAAGTTGAAAGAATCTACAAATTAAAGATGAATGCCAAAGTGGGGTCTCCATAATGTTAATGTTTAGATATTAATATCCACCTGCTATTGGATCTTTTATTTATTTATTTATTT
>CAIGRN010082612.1:0-25025 GCA_903798345.1 Fraxinus anomala
GATGTTCAGATTGAACAATCTCTCTAGATGAAAGAGTCCATGTGTTTTTTGAACGATTTGTTTGAATGGAATGAGTTTTCTTTTTAGAAATTCGTTTTCCAAAGACTTTAAAATTGACCCATTCGAAAAAACTTATATCCTCTGGAAAATCAAAAAATTCATTCCAGTATTATTCAAGTTCTTCTTTTGAAAACATTTGACGAAAATTTTTTCGAAAAGTTTTAACAGCAGGAGTTTGATCATTTTTGAACTCGATTCTTCTATTAATAGTAGAAGAGATGACATTCAATTGTCTTTTGAATTTTTCTTCGGAAGGAGGAGGAGGAGGTATATATATATATTTATTAATTTATTAATTTTTAAAAACAAAAATAATTTTTTTATTTTAAAAATGTTTTTTTATAAATAAGTTTTTATTTTATTTTATTTTCCAAGTAACTTTTTTTTTTAAAATAAGTTTTTTATTTTATTTTAAAAACATTTTTTTAAATAAGTTTTCATTTTATTTTATTTTTTTAAGTAAATTTTTTTTCTAAAAATAAGTTTTTATTTTATTTTTAGTAACTTTTTTTAAAATAAGTTTTTTTTTTGTTTTTTAATTATTTTATATATATAATATAAAGTTATCGTTTTACCCCCTTTAAAATTAATGAAAATGGTGAAAAGAAATTAAGTGATTGAAACATTATATGAATTTGAATGGTCATAGTGACAATAAGTATAAAATTAGATGTCATTGGCGGATTTAACCCAAAAATTAATTAAAAGTTACTTTTTCTTTTAATGCTTAGCCAAACATGTACTTTTAAGGAAAAGAAAAAGTGGGGTGGCCCTTAATCAGATAAGGATCAGATAGAAGAATGGACGGTGGAGATTCAAATTGGAGGTTGATATTTGTTCTGTAGAAACTTCTGTATTACCAACAAATTGATAAATATTTTGTATTCCAAACTTTGGGGAAATTGCACTGTTAGTTTTCAATCTATTGCTTTGTTACTAAGTTGATCACCTACTTTTAATGTTAATTCTGGTATTAATTAGATATTGACGCGACCTAATATTCATAACTTAGCCTCCAAGACTAATATAAAAATACTATGTTGACGTGCATCTTACCCTTTTTTCAAATGCAATTGATCTAGATTATAAGTCGCTCTCTCTAAGAAATTTGCATAAGATATAATGTCTTTGAATGCTCATTTGTAATTTGTTATGTCATTGCATCATATGAAATATTCAATCAACTTTTTGGTGGGTCAGTTAGTGTCTAGATTTTTACTTTCTATTGATAATCATATATGTAACATGAAACTCAGTATAATAGTTTTTTCTACAAGAATTCTTGTAAGATTGATTAGAGATTATCTAAACTTAACCAGTGTTGAGCATGATAGCGAGATTGAATGAGGTGATTATGTGTGTATATATATATTGAGAATACTCAGTTTGATGAGATATTGCAATCTTGTGCTGAATTGAATAAAAAGCTATGTTTATCATGAAATATGCGGCCTCAGAATGTATTATGACATTTTGGCCATGGTCATACATAGTAATGACATGCTTGAAGAACAGGACATTGTGTGTAATTCTGGGGCAAGTGCCAATGATAATTTGGAATCATATCATATTATGCATTGTACAATAAATCTGCCTCCAAAATTATGTGTTTCTTTCTCTCCCAACAACGTTCCTGAAGAATAAACAAAACAAATACAAATAGAGTAGCAATTGTCGAAATAAAAACAAACGCACCAAATTGTAACAAATATATTACAGGAATTTAAATATAATTCCAATTTAGTTGACATCTACGAATATTTACAAGACTGGAAACATCAAGAAATGAGCTCCAAAAAGAATACCTTGTTCCTACTTATACTCTTTGCTAAATGCTGCAATTTACAACTTGAATCAACCTTTGTTTAGATAAATCTATCTTGTAACAAAATTCACCACCTATATCATCTTATGTCATTTGTTTCTTCGTGTAGGGAATTCACATCCTTCTGATGGGTGGGTTGAATGGCAACAACACTGGTTTTCCAGGAATTTTCACACCTCCTCAAGAGAAAAACATGTTTCCATAGGTAACCCATTGCACAAATCTTTCAGAAAATCCTGAGGAAATGTCTGAACTACATGCAACAGCATCATTATGTACATCTCCAACAACCTGTTCCTTCCCCTGAAACATTTGGAAAAATGAATAACGAAATAAGAAAGAAATACTGGATACTATGCAAAGTTAACAACAACCCCCTCCCTAGCCGGGAAAAAAATAAAAAGGATTTCATAAGCATGCACTAGTTAACAACACCCACCCTCCCTAGCCGGGGCAGAATAAAAAATTCAGTTTATGTGCTTTGACAAGGATCCCGCCAATGAATGAACCAGTAAAATGCAGGATTGGTATCACATGGAAACAACCAATTTGAAACAATACAACGATCAAGACATTCATTTCAATTAGGTGACTATTCGTTATAGATTTAAATATCTCTGGTTATTTAAAGAGTGCACTGTAAGTTAAATTGACCTTGAGGCTTGATCCAGACCCATAAGCTGAAGAGCTGGTTGCCAGTTTAAGCTCATCCGATGATGGTCCAGCAGATGGAGAGCCAATTAGCATAGATCTGAAACAATAAATTTAGTAAACATTCAAACCCTAGCACAAAGCTAAAAACTTCAGATGTTAGCATTTAATTTTCAAACTTGGACTAATAAGAAGATTCAAATAAAACATTGAGATTATTACAGAAAGATGCTTAAAACAACAGATGAGTAAAACAGGAAACAATTAAATGGAGGAATTATGTGCAGAGGAAGAAACACTCCAACACGAGATGGAGAGATCGGAAACATAAGTTAAACAAATGTATTCTTCATTTGCTTCTAATTCATATTAGAAATTCGTAGTGTGATTACGGTGCAAAAATGATATTTATTTACAAGAGAATTTTCCCATATTTATTGCAAGGACACAAAGTGGCAAGAAGATGTTGAAGACCTAAGTGGATTAATAAAAGGGCGTTTCCTTTCATTCTTTGACAAGTGGTCCATATAACATTAATAAAAGGGAGTTACCTTTCATATGTCTCTTCTTCACATGAATTTCCTGATGAAGAAAGCCAGTCGACATCAAGAAAATTTGAACAATGAAATGAATCGCCGCGTTCACGGAAACAGATGCTATCAGTTTCAAGACATTGTTCTGGTTGTATGTCTGGAAAAAGCTGTCTACGAGACATTGAGGGGGTATACCTACAAGAATGGCCACCATTAGAGAGAGTAGAAATTGAAAACTTCATTCTAAAAAAGAATACTAGCAATTAATTGAATAAGAAACAAAATATTGTTTCCTTAACAAAGAGGGCAATGAATCATAAAGCTGAACAATATGGACTGGATTGGGCCTATATGACCATGATGTGCACGTGACATGCACATAGCATGCACAGAATCAACTTCACAGGCTTGAGTAAACATACCTGGAATAAGATATATTGCTTTCACAAGTGGAGATTTCTGGAGTTGAGTCTGAAAGACCCATGTTGGAACCTTGCATGTTTCCAGGCAATGACTTGTGAGGAATTTCCATCTGTTCTTCGCTTCCATCATCAATAGGCGAGTTGCTATCACATAGTATATTTCCATCTGATAGAGATCTTTTGATTATTGACCTGCACATTTAAAGTTTCACCATGTTAACCATGCCTAGGAAACCAAATGATATGATGCATTTATTAATAACAGCTTCCCTAGACAAGTTAAACAAATACAGAGATCTCCATTCACTGAATCCATGTAGGTTTACTTTGTTCCTTTAACAAGAATTTCACTTAATAATTTCTTTTAGGCACTTCTTTTGCAGGAAGTCCTATGGTTAGTTTTTGGTTAATATGTAAATACGTAGTATTGACTGTGCTCTGATGATCAGATAAAAATAGTTTCTGATAGATTCAACAATTAGAAAAAATATACAATCTGGTTAGGAGAATAATGCTTGGTGAAGGTGCTGACCAGGTGTGGAGAAATTTTTTTTTATTTTTTTTATTTTTTAAAAACACACATAAAAATAATATACCAGCTGTTTTCAGGTGCAAAACTAGACAACCCTAAAATTCAAGCCGAATTGTTTTTCTAAACACACTTCAGGCTAAAGTATGAAATAATATGTAATGATGCAACAAGTATGCCAAACCCTTTCATCAGAAATGAAGACTCCATTCTTTATCAGTAAATTACCAAAAATTCTCGATGTACATAAAATTAACACATTACCGAGAATTTTCATCTCTAAAGTCAGAACCACGCCTTCCCACATTGTAGTGCTGGTCAGAATCCAGTTCCCAAAGAGCTGGTTTCCCCTGTTGTGGCTGGAAATGACCCAAGAATCTGCTCGAATATGGAGACATGGAAACAGTAAATTCAGAACCATTTTTTATCAAATGCTGAGTACCAAGCAATCTTGTTCTTGCTGCGTCTTCAAAAACTGGCTCTTATTTTGACAAAGGACACTGTTTGTTCTCTTTCATAAATAATGATATTATATCAAGGCAAGACAAATTAAGGATATTATACAATTTTTTAGCTGCAAATCTTTTTCATAGAAATATGAACCGCTTGACTTACATGTTTATAGAATCTTGTTTTTCAGCATCCATGTAGGCATTACTGCAGTAGCGTTGAAGTGTTCTCAAGAACTCTTGGGATTGCGTCGCCAGTTTCAACTGGCCCCTTGTCTCCGAGAATATCTGTTCAGTATTCCAAATGTTAAGGATGGAGAATTGCGATGTCACAATTTGAAACATCTTGCTACAATGAGTACAGAATGTATAAGGTATAATTAAACTTAATATGAACTACAATATTTCAGATATTGTATGTTCAATCAGAAGAAAGACCACAGAGGCGATCAAAATTTTTTATTGATTTTTTTAAGAAAAACGATAGTTGAAGCTTTTTACCAGCCATTATTAAAGCTCACTCTTCTGAGCATCATGAGATTTAGAAATAACCAACTAGCAACCAACAATAGTTTTTCAATTTCTAAAACTTTCTGCACAAAAAACTGAGTAAATACTTACTTTCTATTTGCAAACAGATGGGAAACACTTGACTTCTAAGACACACCATGCAAGGATTACCTTATTGTGTGCTGCGGATCCACCATATTGTAGTGCGAGGGTGTCACCCATTGCTTCGTAAATCTTCATCAAATCATCAGCCAAAGGGGATTCTAAGCTAATGTTTGGAACAACTGTATACCCTAAAGCATGCAACTGATGCCCAAGAGCAACCAGCCCAAAAACATATTGTGCAACATTTGTGCGGTCTAAGCAGTCAATACAGTTTGTTCTTAGGACCCCTTTCTGAAACATTGGAGACTTGACAGTATAATCTTCATCCAAGTCGCCATTATGACTAACAGTGACTTCAGTGTCCGAGTTTTGAACATCTTTAGTCAAATTGCAGAGGTCCACCTTAGCAGAATAATTACCCTTACAATTGTTACTGCATTGAAGTTGAAACTAGAAGAGTTAACATATAGTCAAAATCAATCGAAAAATATAGAAGCAAAGCACTGTAATGTTTGGCCTCCAGTCAACTCAACTGTTTATGAGAAAAAAATGTCCAGCAAGAAGAATATAAATTCGATCAAGAAGAGTAAATATCATCATAATCTTTGAACAAAGATAAAAAACAAGTGCAACACTAACTTAAGTATAAAAAATATATGCTCCAATATACCGACCAGATATAAATTGATGCTCATAAATCAAAGTATGTCATTTAAGTGCCAGTTATAAAGTGCTTTTAAAAGAAACCCGAACCTGACCTTAAATAGCTTTTCAATTATCTCAGCATTTAAGAAAAGTACCATAAAACCATGTTTTCGTCTAATGACGATTCATTGGTTTTTCACCATTATGCTTATAGATAAGTTGCACTTCAAAATTCCTTAGAACGTGTTTCCAAAGTATTTGATTCATTGGATAACTGAGTGAAGTAATTGGAAAGAGAACTAATGATTTAGAAACCAAACTATGCAAAATAGCATAAACATACTCAAAAGTAGGACCGGTTTAGCAATTTCCCTTACCTTGAAGATGGGATTATCTGACAGTAAAAGAAGCCAGTTAAGTCCAATGCATTAGCAGCCACTTTGCTTAAATATGCTAATACACTTGCAGCTTTGCTGAAAATAGACGGAAAATATCGGTCAACTATACTTCATCCACAAAACATAATGCAGCAAAATAGAAAGAAGAGAAGCCAATTTACTTTCTAGAGTACTTATTTAAATCCCAGTGAAGAAACTTCAGACGATTCTCCCCTGTAAGGTCTTTATTAATAAACTCTATGGCATTAGCAAATTCTGCACGTAGAATAGATTCTCTTGGCTTCTTCTCACGAGTCTGGTAATCAGGAAGAATTTGATAGCAAAATGAGGGTTAGAGCCACTAAACATTAGCAGCCTAAATGTTAATCAGTGTGTACCATAAACATACAAGTCCATCAACCACTGCACAATCACTGCACAGGCATACCTTAATCAAATTCAATATAATAACAGGATTTCCATATCTCTTGACTAAATTATCGAAATGAAGTTTGGTGGCTTCATACTTATCGTCCTTCTGTGATACTGCAAAAGGAAAGAGTCATCAAAACAGTGATACATTAGAATTTTGAAAACAGCATTTAGAATTTACGAGCCATACATGTGATGTTGGGTTTAATGTTCAATCGTGAAGTCTCCTGCGACCAAAAGAGGGGTATTGAACCCCGGTTCTGCACAACTGAGGATATTTGGATTGGGCTTCCTTCTTGAACGTCCTCTAGCACAATTTGTTCAGTCTCAACATCATTGGCCACACGTCCCTTCTCATTCACACCACGTTTTAAATATCTGCAAATGGAAAGGAACAGCAAATAGTCACCAAGTATAATAGAATGGAAACAGCAGCCTTTGGTCTTTACAATTCTTAGTTAGATGTTTTCTAGAAGAATAGATCTTTGTGAGTCCACCAAATCAAGAGGTACAGTACTGAAATAAAGTAGAGGTAGAATAAAGCACAGAAATAAGGTGAAGAATAAACTATGAAGTCAAGTAGAGATAATTATGCTAAAAAAATTTGAAATGAATGCACTCCATTAAGAAGTATAGTCCTGATTGGTTAATGAGCTGTTTGAAAATTAAAGAACGCCAATAACTTAAACATATTCAAACCTGGTTCCAGCATAATGACGGGATCGTCTCGCAATAAGGGTCAGGTTGAAGTCCCTCCCAGATATAGAAAGTTTGACCTGTTAACAAAAAGATGAAAAGAAGATAATAAAGATCCTTCAAACTCAAATAGTAAGAAGAAAATTAAATGATGGTGTGAAAACTCAATCATTATGTCAGTTAATGAAGCAAATGGATAATGTTATTATGTATAACAATAAAATATAAACTTCTTTCAATACATAAGATTCATACTTTTACATCGCATAAATTCAAATGGCTACGAGTGTGAGGAATGAGTTACTAAAATTTTATAAATGAAATGAAATGAAAACAAACAAGATACATGCAGCATATATAATGATCAGGTAATGCAAAGGAAAATAACAGTATAGCTAATCTAGTATTCTGGTAGAAATGATCAGATCTTGCTTCTACTTCCACCTTTGAGAAACACTAAGTAGTAGATACCTGTTTGAAGAATCCATAAACCAAAGCTACTGTCCACACTGTATTCTTCAGCTGACTGCGAATTCCGCGAGTTAAAAACTCATTCCAGACAAACATTGTTTCATATAGGATAAGTCCTGTTTTATGATTGCTTAGGTTTTTCTGAAGACTAAGCATAACATGATAGGAGTAGCTGAAAAAGAAGTCCTTCTTAAGATCTACAGTGCGTAGGAGCTTCTTGTATCTATATCATCAATACAAAAAAAAAAAAACAAAAAAAAATCAGAGGATGACAAAATAGTTAATACAAGACCAGTACATTAATTAAAAAGGGAAATTTACAGAAGTGAAAATCTTTTTTTTTTTTAAATAAAAGGCATCCCCCCTGAAGCCCTGGTGATTCATTCTCTACTTCACCTAACGAAAAGACGGGACAACAAGAATGTATAACATGAATTAGTAACTTAACAGATCGGCATTACAATGAAGCGAGCACCCATAAAAAAATACAGAGGTTACCCCACAGTATGGAACTGGTGTACGATGCTAAAAAACACAAACTGTATCTAAAAATCAAATATATAAATGAATGAAACCTGTCTATACTTAAGATGATTCTCATCAGATATATAATTATAACAGGCACGTTTAATTTTATTTACTGTCTTCTCAAAAATATCACTGGAACTTTACATTTACATGTGGAATTGACAAAAAACCTGTTCTCATTCTTAGAATAAGCCATATTTGATTTCACTGTAGAATTGGGAATTGGAATCGTCTCGCTCTTGGCAATTGCATATATTGCATGACCACATATTGTTCCAATCTTCCTTCTTTTTGTGATAAGCAGCATGTAATACGGTTCCAAAAATTTCACAAACCCTAACATCGTAGAAAGAAAAAAATGAGTTCTGAAATTATGAAAAATCGAATTTACTTTTCTATTATAACTGAAATAGGCAGTTTGATAGAGCAGAAAAAATTTTAAGATATAACCCACCGATGATCCCATAGCAAGTGGTGACAAATTTCAGTCCACCGGTAGACTTGTTTCCTTCATGTATTCTTTTCATGAGGTCGTAGCATTCAATTTCTGAGTATGTCGTAGAGTCTTCAATGATGTTCAGCTCAGACTGTTCTGATCTGTCTATCTTCAAGACTTTCCAGAAAGTTCTATGTTTGTCTCGTCCAATCATATAAAAGTTCTGTTGCATCGAGAATTATAAGAATAATTTTTAAGGAGAATAGTACATAAAATGTATCATCTACAGATTTTCAACTACTTGTGCAAGAAGACGAGAAGAATAAGCCTAGCAATAAATGGAAAAAGAACTGAATCAGAAACAAGCTAAGGGGACTGTAAGACAAAAAAAGTCAAGACTCATAGTTAGAAGTTTTGAATAGACAGCATTATTTGAACCTAAACCTAACCACGTAAAAATAGGCAGAACCAATCTCATGAAGTCTCAAAATGAAAGATGTAATTTACATATGTATGCATCATGCCTTTGAAAATGTTTTATATGGTGATTTGTCAATGTACATCTATTTACATCATACTGACCAGGTTGATCAGAAGTCTACAATTAAAATTAGAAAGGTTCCCCTACCCAGAGAATTAAAATTGCAGGCAATGATTCATGGCATCTATGTTTGACACATCTAATTCAAACATTAAAAACTTTTCTTTTTAGTTGAAAAGTAAGATTTGTCGGAGCCTCATAAGCTATATCTATAACATCAGCTATCTTCTTTGTGGTAACTAGATAATTTTCTATTCAGAAACAAATACTAAATTTGTCCATGATTAAAACTTGAAATCCTTGAATATTGTCTCTGGGTAAGAGTGTTCAATAAGTGCCAAAAATTTGTTAAAAGAACTCAAGACAAGAACGTTAGACCTTTAATTTAATGACGCTCAATGTGAACGCTGTCAAAGTGTTACACACATGTCTAACAATGTCTACAGATACGATGCACACAAGAATCCTTCTACAAACATGATATGCACAACCGACAAATCCTTCTCTGTTATTAACTTTTCATCATTCAGAAGTTGAATAACTTTTTGTTATTTCTCATACGATAGTTATTTATGGGCAGGATAACCTGTATGTTCTAGATGAACCAATGTAATCTTTCAAATAGTTTTCTCATTATAAACATTGTTAAAAAGAATAGTTACCCCAGACTTAATAATCATCATCTCCATTAACTCTAAAACATCTCTAAAATTTCAGAGCAACTGATATTGATTCCACGCCCTAAATTCAAAATTCAAAATTCAAAATTCAAATAAACTAGAATAAGCTTGTTTGCATTTTTGTTAAGTCAAAATCCAAATGCTGACCAGCATTTGAAAACAGCTGTTTTTAAAAAGATCATAAGCTCATCTCCATTAATTCGAAAAAAAAAATCCCTACATCAGTAAATGAAATCCAACCAAAAAATAATAATAATAATAATAATAATAACAACACATAAGAAGCAAAAAAAGATCTAACTTATTCGCAAATATAACTATACGTCTATACCGAGCGAGTCTCGTAGAGCCTGAATTTCTGCAAATAGTTACCGCTGCAGTTGGACTCCACATTGATACGAATCTGTTGCTGATTGTTTTCCGGCGCCATGTTTCCAACCCCGAGCCTCAAACCCGGGCTTTGACTATCTCAATTGTACATACAAAACTAAAACTTCAGATCACAAGTCAACTCCGTACCAAAAACCCTAGAAAACCCTGCAGACCATCTTCACGCATACATACATAAAAAAAAAATCTTCTTCTCCAACTCCTCAGCTTTCGCTGCAAAAAAACTTCAAAAGCTCAATTGACTACAATGAGACTGAATCCCAAAACCTCTACAGAACCAAAAAAAAAAACTTCAAAAAACAAATTAATCGTAATTACAGAAAAAAAACTTCAACTTCAAAAAGAAGTGCATCTGGATTCAAAAATGTGAGAAAGATTGTTACATGTAAATAAAAAGGGGAATGAATTAAATCAAGCGTCGAAAGAGAAGAGGCGGATAATGCAAGAGTTTATGATATGCACAGATCGGGAGCGAAGAAAGGGAAATAAACAAAGCTCCGGCGACTGCGTCCACAAAAAATAAGGAAAAAAAAAATTATGTACTTGCGAGAATATAAGGAATGGTTATTTGTTTAATTACAACTAGGAAGCACTGTGCAATTTAAGCCCTTGTTTGTTTGATACAAATTAAAATCTAAATTTTTATTTAAATTAAATTAAATAATTAATTTTAACTACATATTTTATAAGACCATAACTGTTCGACTACACATTTCATTAACTTTTCCTCAAAATTCACTAAAAATCTAATTTTAATATCTACTAAACAGTTGGAAAAACTTTAGAGCCTATTTGAGCCCCCTTTTTTTTCAAATACATTTTGGAATAGTATTTTAATAAAGAATGTGTGGTTAAAAAATAAAAAAATCAATTTACGTATAATATTATTTTTATTGAAGATTGTGTGATTAAAAATAATAAAGAAAACATGTATTTTAAAAATAATAGGGATCAAATAAGGTTTAAAGTAATAAAATTAGTTCAACAAATCTAACATTCCTACTATTTAGGGTGTATACCAAATAACCTTTTTACAAGATACACTAAAATATAGGGTTGCAATTTAGATATTTTTCTAATTAATGAGGCACTGAAAATGAAGAGTTACCAAAAAAATTTGGTGTTCTGTAATTAATGACATCCCATAACATTAGAAGGGTTAGTTGAGTCGATTTCAACATATTGCCTTATCTGGGATATTTGGATATGTGGTCAGTTTTATTAGTTTTGCTTCTTTCAATCTCACGCTTTTTGTTTTGTAATCTTTTTGAGTACTCATTCCTTATCACTCCTCAAGAGGATTTAGCATATATTTTGCTAAATATTTGAATTACGTCATTTGAAATTGAAATTAGGGCGATAAAATTTATATAAAGAGTTTATTGTTCTGAATTTGATTCATCAAATTTAACATCTCTACCAATAAGTGCGTACATCGATTATCTGTTGAGAATGTCATTTCAGTGTATTGCCCTAGTTCAGAATCTATGAATCCGATTTTTTTGTTGCATTCACTTCATTCACTCTTACACACGATGTTTCGTTGCATTTTTAGATGATTCATTCTCTAACATCCTGAATAAGACGTAGTATAGAAAATGATAATAATTAAAAGACTCAAGCAATAGAAAATGCCTAGCAAGAATCAGAGCTATGTAGTTATGGCGACTCCCTATCAAGAAACATTTTCGCCATTCATTTTGATTTTAAGGTCAAAATAATTTGAACTCAATTCTATTTTTGATTTTGACAGTGGACAAGTCAATATTTTTTAATAATATTTATACTTACGCGTTAAGAATCGTGATATATTAAAAAAAAAAAGTTTAATTATGCGTTGAAAAATCAAATAGTTCATTACTCGGATGAAATTAATAAACAAGTGCTAGTTGTTGATGATTGAACACGTGAATATATTCTAATTTATTACATGTCGTGACACGTCAGACGAGTAATTAGTCTTGCTAATTTTATGTTTTGATAATGAAATGTAATTACTTATAATTTAAAAAATAGAGAAAGAGAAAATGCGTGTATTATTTAAACTTGGATCTGCTCAGCCACCAAGAATATGCCAGCTGGTTACAGTATAATGCATTCAAGTCTTGGGGATTGTTGGGTATTTATGAATATATTTGAACACAAATAAAATATTTTCACCACAATTTTTATTTTTTTTTTTGCACTATATTTTAATTGCTCTTGAGGTTCTTGATATTTGTTCATTATAACGCCCACATCCTTAACAAGATTGATTATCAAAAATGTATGAATGAAAGTGTTATGACTTGCTACTGACATTTGCCACGTGACTGTTATGACTTGCTACTAACATTTGCCACGTTGTCGACCTAGTGAAGTTATGGACTCACTCCTGTCGAACCGTCAACTATAGAAGACGAGGCCCACATGACAATTTTCGAGGCTTGTTACTAATTCGAGGTGGACATACCGAAGAGGCCCAAGTCCGAGGCTTCACCACGACTAGTGACGGCCTACGTGTAGAGATCTCGAATTTATTATAGAAATCTTATTTGAACGATTGATATGACTTCTGTAAAAAGTGTATTTATGTCTTGTCTTGTCTTGTTAATACAATGTAAGGACATTAAATACTTTGTAAAGCTAGGAAGTCAACATGATGGCTAGGATTTGATATTTCGATCGAAGGGATGAGGCCACATGTAATTTCATCTAAGGATCAACATTTCATTTGTAACACTATAAATGCCCCCCACTATTTAACAATTGAAGACTAATGCAATTTTAGATACTTGGAGCAACTTGTTTTACTCTCCAACATTGATTTACAATCTTTAATCTGAGTTCATAGCGATTGTTTATTATTATACAATCGTATCCCAAATATCAGGCCGGAACCCGAACGGAAACGTCTCGTTTCGTTGAGCTCCTTCCACGTCCAATTTTGGAGTGATCTCGACCGTTGATCGACATTTACGTGTTGGATCTAGTTTATGCATGTACGAGTGGATCCGACATCTTTTGGCAGCATATTTTGAGGTCAATGCTCATTGGCCTCTAGCACCAGCATTTCTATGTAGTGGGGAATACGATAGTTCTGCCTAAATTCGGCTAGTTTTGTGGAGGTCATGGAGGAAGGAATTTTTGCAGCCCCCCAACCCGTCTCATAATCTATGGGTTCCACACTCATAAAATACCATTCTTTCGACCCCCCAGACACGGACTCCCCATCGAACCTAGCCACTATAACTGCCCCAGATGCCTCGGAATCTATTAACAAATGTAGGAGCATGGTGAAAATTTATAGAAAATGGTGAAAGACCGTGAAAAAGATACTGGAGAACACAATACCTAGAAGACAAGCTCTAAGAATGGTCGCCATAGAATAAGGAGATGCCGAAAAATTTTGAATGCTCGAGAGTGCTAGTGATTTTGGCAAAAGTAAAACTTCAAAATGGCATGAATTTAGCTTTTTATACGAAAGCATGAGTCAATCCTGATCGTTGGATCAAAGCTTATTGAATCTGAAGCTTTCAATTTTACGCCACATCTGAGTGTGGAATTCAAACGATTTATTCCACCAATGCCTCAAATTAATTTGTAATAATCACACGCTTAGCACGGCGAGTAAATCCTTGTCACAAAAACGTGCAGCCATCATTGCACATTTAATGTGAAGGCCGTACGTGTATTGAAAGTCGTATCGCTTTGGCTATCTCTTCTCGAAAATATGTGAAACTATCAAATCACAGGCGCCTGTTTCAAGGGCAATCATTAGCATTTCCCTGCCTTAGCCTCAGAACTAATTCAACTATCCTTAAAGTGAATGAGCATCGGTAGTTCAACATTTCCCTGCCTTAGCCTCAAAACAAATTCAGCTAGCTTCATTTCTTCATTTAACCTCGGCAGTTTGATATTCCTTATTCCGAGGCAAGCCAGTTCTAAATCAACTAAATTACATGCACAATATAAATATCTATGCGTAGACTTGGAGGACTAGTATGACGAATCAGAAATTTTAAAGCTTTCTTGCGATACCCAAGGAGGGTACTTCGTTAATTACTAAAAGTCCATGCATAACATAAATAATCATACATGGACTTGGAGAACTATTATTATAACTTGCTACTAGCATTTGCAACGTGGCTGTTATGACTTGTTACTAGATTTTGCCACGTGGCCGACCTAGTGAAGTTATGGACCCACTTTTACCGAACTGTCAATTATAGAAGACGAGGCCCAACATTTGCAACGTGGCTGTTATGACTTGTTACTAGATTTTGCCACGTGGCCGACCTAGTGAAGTGATGGACCCACTTTTACCGAACGGTCAATTATAGAAGACGAGGCCCATTACTAATCCGAGGTGGACATACCGAAGAGGCCCAAGTCCGAGGCTCCACCCCAACTAGTGACGGCCCACGTGCAGAGATCCCAAATTTATTATAGAAATCTTATTTAAATGATTGATGTAACTTCTGTAAAAAAATGTATTTATGTCTTGTCTTGTTAATATGATGTAAGGGTATTAAATGCTTTGTGAAGCTAAGAAGTCAACATGATGACTAGGATTTGATGCTTCGACCGAAGGGATGAGGCCATGTGTAGCAACTTGTTTTACTCTCCAACATTGATTTACAATCTTTAATCTGAATGTCAATTATAGAAGACGAGGCCCACATGGTAATTTTCGAGGCCCATTACTAATCCGAGGTGGACATACTGAAGAGGCCCAAGTCCGAGGCTCCATCCCAACTAGTGACGGCCCACGTGCAGAGATCCCAAATTTATTATAGAAATCTTATTTGAATGATTGATGTAACTTCTGTAAAAAAATGTATTTATGTCTTGTCTTGTTAATATGATGTAAGGGTATTAAATGCTTTGTAAAGCTAAGAAGTCAATATGATGGCTAGGATTTGATGCTTCGACCGAAGGGATGAGGCCATGTGTAGCAACTTGTTTTACTCTCCAACATTGATTTACAATCTTTAATCTGAATAGCGATTGTTTATTATTATACAATTGTATCCCGGATATCTGGCCGGAATCCAAACCGAAACGTCTCGTATCGTTGAACTCCTCCCACATCTTATTTTGGAGTGATCTCGACCGTTGATCGACCTTTACGTGTTGGATCTAGCTTATGAATACACGAGTAAGTCCGACATCTGTTGGCAGCATAGTTTGAGGTCAAAAGAAAGCAAATTACATGATTGAGAATTAAAAATAGAATAAGCCCATGTTTGACACATATTATTTTAAAATACATTTTTTCAAAACTCATTTTCAACTACACATTTTTCAATAAAATGATATTTTTCACCACATCAATAATTTTTCCTTACTCTTTAATCACATATTTCTCATCATATCATTATTTAAAATACATTATTTCCTTCATAATATTCATCAAACGCACCCTAATAATAGATGAACGTGGAATTCTAACACACAGATTCCACCTTTTATTTTAAAGTCGTCTTAGGTAATTAGTGGATCATTTAGAATAATTAAAATCATCTCTTTTGTTACTTACATTCGAATTTGATAATATTTAATTTAAAGTTTATTCCTCGTTCTACGATATTTTTAACTCACCAAATTCATTATTTGTCAACGATTGCGTACGCTTGCAAAAATTATTCAATAATATACTCAAGTCGATTTTGATCGAAGTTGAGTTCATTTTTGTTGGGTGTGAGATAAATTTAATCATTCCAACATAACTTATTACAAATAAATACGACAAAAAAGTATTCAATGAATAAGTTTTTTTTTTTTTAATCAAGGACGGCCCGACACAATTTGGCGGTCTCATAAAAATATTCACTTAATTAATAAAATGGATCCGTCAATGGTCAGCGAGGAATTTTTTGCAAGTTTTCAAAATTGCACTTCATCTCAACTTAGAATCTCTATCTTAATTAACAAGTTTTTTTTTTTGGACAAATAGTCCTCACGATAGAAATTGTCCAAAAATGCAGTCAAACTAACACGTGCCCATTGCGAGGATGAGTAGGGGAGAAAATAGGAAGCTCGCTAAGTTCATCGTGTTTCCTATGCAAATGCATTTCGATCACTTTCATAATTACTTAAAACAAAGTAGAGCTTTAGATAACTTGGCGCTCATGGTTTTCATTAAATTAATTGAACGAAAATACTATTTTACGAGAAGAATAGTTTTTAAAAACTTTTCAATAATAAAGTCAAAAAAAAAAAGGAACGATAAACTATTATGACCATGTTTTGTGGGGATTAAAATTAGATTTTTAAAAAAATGATGAAAATGTGTTGTGAAAACTAAAATTAATTTTTGTCTTTTATTAAGATTAGAATTTAGATTTTAATTCTTACCAAATATGGGCTAATTAGTGGGAAGTAAAATTTTGTTAATATTTTTTTAATGAATAATTACCAAAGAAAGGAAACTTTCTTGAGCACGTGTTTATCCTGCAACATTTACGTGTCAAATGGCTTATCACTACACATGTTGACCTGGCTTTATTAATTCAGAGCAGGAAAAAACTAATCTAATTAATGCCAACACAATACCATACATACAAAAGAAAATATAGAAACATTGGAACACTTACAAAGCCTATTTATAATATAAACATTGGATTAANATACAAAAGAAAATATAGAAACATTGGAACACTTACAAAGCCTATTTATAATATAAACATTGGATTAATGCTATTCTGGTGATGAAACTTTCTCTATATAAAAACATTAATCCATATATATTTTTCAACTTTGGAAATTATCCAAAGTTAGATTCTCATGCGAAATTAATTTTGGTTTATAAATTTGAATTCCAATTAAAAAAATATAAAAAAATGATTATGCAACTATCTTTTTAAAGGTAAGAGGACAAGGAGTATTGAACTTCTTTTTCTTTCTTATTAGTGAGATGAGAGTTAGGAGAGGGGCAATAATTGAGATATGTCATGAATAGAGCTTAAGTTGTCCATCTACCTCCAACTTTGCACCAGCACCTTGATGAATGATGAGAATAATTGCATTATGCGGCAAACTTTACCTTTGAAAATCTCACTTTTTTCTTTCATTTTCTCAATATTCCTCATTAACCAATCTAGTATAAAGCAGTCATTTCAGATTGGTACATCTAAGAACACCAATCAATTTGTTTGATTCCCCTAAGCCGCAAACTTTACTATTTTTTTATTCCTCGTCTTTTTGATGAACCTGAATTGATTTACATTACATTGACTTGCCTAACACGTCTGTTCTAATTTGTCTTTTACTCTTTCAAACTTTCGTGAACTCTTATTCTTTCCACTTATATTTTCATGCACAAATACAAATAACTAACTTCGACTTTATTTATTATAAAAGAGTAATGTATATAGAAACTAGTGATTAATGACGTAGAAGCGTTCAAGGATAAAAATATTAGAAAGATCAAAGTGGTTCATGAATTAAAGGAAGAAAGAGACAATAAGGGTGTGTTTGTTTCCCATTATTGGAAGAAAATGGAGTAATGAATAGTATTTTTTGGAGAATGTGTGGTTGAAGTTTAAAATAACTTTATTGGTTTGTGTGTAAAATATTTTATTGGGTGAATATGTGGTGGAGAATCTTACTGTAGAAATTTTTTTTTAGACTAATGGTAAACAAACATGGGCTAAGTCAATAATAATCAACACATGGAGGAGAGATCTAAGACGCAAACCTTAATCTTTTTGAAAATGTTCTTTTGAAATTTAGGTGATTCTTATTTTATTCTTTTCGACCCATGTCAATTGATTATATTCCATCAAGTTGTGCAACATGAGAGCATGTCTTCTACTCTTGCATACTCCCACGAAGTCTCATTTTTCAATTCATATGTTCATGCGTGAATACAAGTGGCTTCAACTTTATATTTTAAAAAAATAGCGTTGAACCCCTCTTGTTAGATAAATTATAAACTTTATTTGTGTGAATTTTCTTGTAAGCATGTTTTTTCACCTGTATGCTCGAACCCAGTAACTTTTTTGTTTGTTTCGATATTTGTTTAAATAACCTCATCTTATAGATGTATTAAAACTCATGAGAAAAGATGTAGGTGTATTCAAGAATGTTTTGATTTTTATTTTTTCTCATCTTTTCGACTCACGTGAATTCATTTTTATTATATCAAGTTGCATGACATGACTTATATGCGAGCATGTCCTAATTTTTCTTTTGTTCTTCCAAACTCAACTCAACTTAACTCTCATTCTTTCAATTAATTTTCTGGTATTCGAAAATAAATAACTTCGATTATAAAGAGTGTCAATCTATCTCGTTGTAGAAGAATAACAAATTGTATATATGTAACGTTTCTTTTGAATGTATTTTAATCACCAGCACACTGAACTTGAAGTCTTGAAATTTATTTTTATCATATTTTGTTGTTAATTTAAATCATCTCACCTCATATATACATTGTCTCGTTATTAAAATAAAAAAAATGTACACGTGAATTCATGAAAGGCGCCAAAATTGCTGACTTTTATAAAACTGTGGGCATGTGCTTAATAGTGACTGCCATTTAGTATAGTGATTTGTTAATCGTTTAGTGGTGTGAGTAAAGAGTAATGCTACGTAGCCAATTGATGTTGAAACTTTAATTTAGGTGATGTTAAATGATTGGTTAAATGAAATGCGGAATCGGCATTACTTGTGACTAAAGTCACTAAACCATATGTGTTGATTAATTATGCTTAATTTCATTTCACGAGGGCATTAAAATATTTTAAAAAATTGCTCGTAATACAATTGAAAACACGGAGAGCTAATTGAAGCGATTGGTCAGTCCATCATGACATAGTGAGTGGGACTCTTTTGTGTTTTAGCCCATCATAGACACCCATTAGCCAAACAAAGAATGGCCCAAGCCCAGTCATTGGAACAGCTCAGGCCCTGTCAACAAATAACATAAAGCTCACTCTTTTATTGACGTCTAACCTCGGGGAAAAAAAAAAAAAAGAACTTACCTAAAGTTGATCACATCCAACTTTTGGCCATCTTTTTGTTCATGAGATATTTAGCAAACTCATCATGAGGTTAGACATCGTTGTTCAAATGTGATTTCGTAAAGTTACCAATGAAACTATATTTCTTATACTTGATTCACGTTTGGAAAAGTGCTTCTTCTTGTAATTGTTGATTGCCGCCTTTAAAATCTTTGTGCTAGATCTCGATGTATATGACTGATTAATCTTTGTTAACCATACAATCATCAAGGATCATGTAATCCATGTAGTCATTTATTATAACCACCTTGATTGTTACTTTTGCAGAATTCCTAAAATTTTGAAGACAAGATCCTCTATCGATTCCCGAAATTGGGTACGCTTTTGACTTGATAGCTATTCAAGTGGATGATGATGCTTGTTTAATAGACTTCGTCCCAATTGCCAAACAACTCCTTATCAAAGCTCGGAGGAACAACCCCTGAATTTTCAGCAATATGCACATTTGCCCCTGCATATTTGCAAGTTAAAAACCTACCCCTAAAGTTTCTGTGATGTGCAAATTGATCCTCAAAATTCAAAATTGGGCAAAAGAGTCCCTTAAATTTCTAATTGTTGCATTTCAGTATCTGAAATTTATATTGGGTGCATGCTGGTCCTTGAGGTTTCTACAATATTCAAACATACTCCTATACTTTTAGATTGTTGAAAAAGATCCCTATATTTGTACAAGCATCCTTTATTTCGTAGTTAATTGATGCCTTTTAGTGACAATATGTATAATATAAATTTCCAAATCACATTATAAAATAAACTTCAGTTTGTTTAATTTTTGAGAAACATAGCTTTTGTTTAGGTTCATTTTTTATTTGCTAAAATTATAAGTTCATAGAAATAATCAGTGAATAAGTGTATAATACTTAGAAATTTGTTTTTAAAATTTAAAATTAACTTTTAAACCCCACCCCCCCACCCCCCAACACACACACACACACACACACACACACACAAACAAAGGCTTAGCACTCTTTCTCATCGACATTCCCACTATATTCCAGACCCACCAGATGTTTAATCAAATACAAAATAATGGCCTCAACCGACAAGATGACTCATTTTTTCACCAATATCAACAGGTTGAAGATAAGCTCTATGGAACCCACCAAACATATATATAATTCAACATCGTGACAAGACATTAAGATTTGTAATTATTTTGGATTAACTCTTAATTAATTAAGACACAATATACAGCCAAATCAATCATCAATCAGCATGTATATATATAATATAATGTTTCTATTCCTACTTGTATTCAACACACAGAAAAAACCACCATTGATTCATTTTGCTTACAATCCATCATTGGATCAATGGCTATAAGTTACTCTTTTCCTGCTCCAATTCCAATCAGACGGCCTGCAGCCAGTCGACAGGTGATGCGGGCTCATAATCAAATCTCAATTAATACCAAACCTCTTCAGATCAGATCATTTTCCAAGAATAAGGTTCACTTTTTAATATTTCTTTTAG
Source organism: Fraxinus anomala (assembly GCA_903798345.1). NCBI lineage: Eukaryota > Viridiplantae > Streptophyta > Magnoliopsida > Lamiales > Oleaceae > Fraxinus > Fraxinus anomala. The sequence goes on from CAIGRN010082612.1 coordinate 20,762, forward strand.
CTCTGTTTAATGTTTTTAGTTCATGGCGTCAAAACGAGTTTAAGTTTTGATGAAATTTTTTGTTTAGGTTTTCGAAGACCTGTCAGCAGGTATTGTATGTTACAGAGATGAGAATGGGGAGATAACATGTGAAGGATTTGACGAGGGTCCTCGTTTTCATCGCCAATTATCAAGGTTTACTTGTAATTCAAGGTACAAACCAAACCAACGATTTTATTTTCTTTTTCTTGTTTATTAAACATCACCATCTTGAACTCCGGCGTTCTTAAATTTGAATTTCTCCTGTACGCAGTATTAGACACAAGATTTTGATTTTACTTTATTACTGTACAGTCCATCTTACTACTAAACAATCAACAGAAGCATGTTCATATGCAGTGCCACCATCTTCATTGTATATAATAGTGATTATGTGATGTGTAACTGCAGAGACATTGAGATTGTTGAACTTCTTCAGAGATGTTGGGATCAAGTTGATGCTGCTGCTGATTTTAACTAGTAAAACAAAGGGATTTAATGGAACTTGATAACATATGCAATTATATATATGTGTGTGATTGTATCCGTCTTACTCTTACACTTGCACTCATATGTACACAGCAATATTTTTACAATCATTCAGTTTGGAAGTTCACATAGCAACTCTTGCAATTGTATCTGCTCGAATTTCAAGTACAAACTATATCTAAGTAGGTTGCTGAAGTTCATTTATCTCGTCCAAGTTCATTAGCTTGGTCGATCTCGTTATAGATCTTCAGAGCCAGCCCTGATTATAGGCGGCATAGGCGATCATCTAAGGCCACACTTTTGATGAGGGCCACAAATTATACAAATTTAATTGATTGGTTGAAGAAAAACGTAAATTATAATTATGAAATTGTATTGATCAATGTTTTAATTAGGCTTATTAGCACAAAATATCCTTATGTTTCAATTTTTTATATTTTCACCCCTGGTTACACATTTTATTGTGAAAAACGTCATTTTCATCAATTTTTATCCAATTTCTCAATAAAAATCCATGAAATAACAAATATACACTCTTATTTAAAAAAAAAAAAGGAATTAATTACAATCAAATAATTATAAATGAGTCTCAAAACAAATAATAAAAAATCAAAACTAAAAAAATTAAAATAACTCCATCTTCTTCTCCCATCCCACCCCCCAAAACTAGAAAATTGAATCTTCTTCCCCAAACACCCCACCCCCAAAACAAAGAATGAGTTGCTTGTCCCATGTATACTGTCTCATGAAGTTAAAAATCTCGAGAACAAGTTCACGCTTCTCTTCATCAACACCAACCAGTAGTGAATAACCCACTACATCTATCGACTGCAAGTATTAATTCAAACTTTGTAAGTATGAATGAAAGGCAAATCTAAAACTTAAATAAGAAGCCCTAAACATGTTAGGTAACGGTAAGAGGGGGTGTTGGGAACAAAGAGAGGAAGGATAGCGTAATATTGCTGCCTCACAGAGGCATTATGTTTGGCTATGCTTAAACAGTTCACTCGTTCTCAAACTAGATATTATTTTAGTGATCAAAGTTGGAAACAAGCATGGCTAGAGTTACTTTCAAAATAAGTACATGTTTTATGTAAGCGTAGCCTAACGTGCTCAAACATGAATATCTTGATCTTAAATTTTCCGTAAAATCAGTTCAATTCCAAGTTTAATGTTTAGCGTATACATGGAAGATATTCTATGCCAACTTAAAGTGTCTCTACTTATAGTGAATTCAAGATCCAACCAAAACCATTAAATGTAGTGTCAACAAGAAGCAGAGAAAGATGGAAAGTTACAGTGAGAAATACCGTATCATTCGAGTCGGCTCTTTCTAAAAATCTCTTTACTTTATTTCCAACAAAAATAGGAGATGTAGGCATTGCTTCAATTAAGTTCTGATCCAGCAACCACTAGAATCAGGATTATACCCTTTAAGATCATACAGTCGAGTCAGATTTCTCCCATAACCAATACATCCATCTTTGATTCCTTCCCTCCTTAAAAATGTTTGGACATTATGTTTTGAACGTAAAACCCAAAAGAAAATGATGGATTGGTGAGCAATAATTAAAAAGGTGCGAGTATAGAGATATACAGCAATTCAATATCATTTGACATCTAATCTGTGCATAATGCTCAAATGTAACAACACGAATTAAGAGAAATAAGTTTAGCAAAATATAGACTCGATACCTGATACATCCCTAGGATCTTCGCCAGGCATGTCGGGAGTCGATTGTTAAAAATACCCAAAAGGGGCAAACTTGATGAATCGGTCATTGCAAAGAAGACATTGCACTTGCCACCTTGTGCTCCCCACTTCTTACACCTAAGGTGGGCAGCATATCCTCCTCGAGGCTTCAAAACGCTTTGCGTAGTATATTTCACTTTCCCAAGGGGTCCTTCATCCTCAAGAGATAACCTTGGCATGCAAAGCTTTTGTATTTGAAAACAGATCCAAAGGCAAGGAGATACCGGAACTAGAACAGAACCAAAACTTCTCCAGTGCTATATCATCAATAGAAGGGAAGGATTGGAAATTCGCAGGAACAAGGGATTGCATACGAGGCTTTGGAAGGTGGCAGTGGCGACCGGGTGGGTTGATTTGGTTTTGGTTTAGGGGGTGGGGTTGTTCTTTTTTTATTTAATTATTTCATGTTAAAATTGTAAATTTATTATTTTGCAAGTTTCGAATTAAGTGAAAGATTTGAGTAAAATTTGAAATAATAATAATAATAATAATAATAAAAGATTCGAGATCGTAAGTACAATTATCCTTTCATTTATTTATCAATTAATTTACCTTTTAACTCGCAATCACAAATATTTTCTTGTGTCTCCTGCGTTCTTCGTCCCATCGAAATCTCACGAACGGTTTGAGATTTCATTGTCACCCATAGTCCCAGATTCTGATTCCCAATTAAAATCCAGTCACTAAAAAATTATACCACTGAAAAGTTTCTCAATTAATCCCATGTTTGAGTCACATTAAAAATTTTATTCATATTTTTCTATTCATTTTTAACTACATATTCTTTAATAAAATAATATTTTTCATCACATCAATAATTTTTCTTCTTTTTCAACCAAATATTTTTCATCGATCTCCTATTACAAAATATATTCTTCCAAAATAACGTGGCTGAAAAAGACCATAAATGTGGTACAGGTAGGCTTCCTTCATTCTTGACAAACAATTAAACGACACCGTACTAAAAGCCGAGACCCGCCCTCTGTTCCCCGCTACCATGGCCGCCGAAAATCCTCACCCCCAGCAAAACCCTAACCCTCAAATCTCTCTCTATTACCAGACTCGCGCGGCTCACCATGCCGTCGTTACTAGCGACTGGCTGGCTCAGGCTCAAGCCGCTGTTCGCCGTCACCCCGAAGACGCCGTATCAGATAATTCCTCTGCTGGAGGAGAAGAATCTGGAAATGGTTTTAGTGTGATTGATGAGTTCAATAACTGGCGTAAACAGCCGGATTTGGCAGAGGCCGTGGCAGCTATTAGGGCTTTGGCTTCCGTTATTAGGTCAAGCCAAGCCACCACTATGATGGAGCTGGAAATTGAGCTAAAAAAGGCCTCCGATTCTCTCAAAGTACGCGAATTTGTTTTATTATTTTTCTTTGATTTTATATTAACTTATCCATTCTTATGGATTTTCCTTTACTAGTTTATATTCTAACCATCCCTTCTTAGAAAATGAGATTAGTATTATCACCGATAGATGCAGTCCATGCATCAGAGTTGGACTCGAGATAGAACGGCTATAATTTTTTCCAAGTTCTGATCAATGTCGGAAAATTTTATTCGAGATGTTAAACTTTGAAGATTGCACTATACAGTAATGGTGTTTATGTGGCCATGTAAAATAATGTTTGTAAATGCAAATTGAGTGTACTGGTATGTATCCAAATCTTGAGGCTATATTGCGAGATTCTGCATTGTATCCTAAAGTTATCTGTCCATGAAAGAGATGTCTTCGTTTGTGGAAGAAATTTATGTACAATGAGATAGTAAAATATCAGCCAAATTTATTGACTTTTGCATGATTCCTCAAGATTTTTGCCTTATTGTCTAAGAATGATGTAAAAACTCATTATCTTAGTCTCTATTGCTTCAACTGGACTAGTAAATCATAATTGAGCTGTTCCAATATATCCGTTGTCCAACGACAGGATTCAAGGCACATGCTGTAAGAAGCATTTGTAGGCCAAGCTGAGTGGCTGTCTCTTGCTTAGACCGCTTTTTTTG
>CAIGRN010082636.1:0-46908 GCA_903798345.1 Fraxinus anomala
TAGTTTCAACATGGAGTACGAATCTTGATTAGGGTTTAAAAAAGGATTTACTTAATGAATCTATAATCCCTATATTGTCATATTAAAATCTATCAGCGGCATCTCTCATTTTTCTCTATATCGCCCATTTTGGATCTATTTTCGGAGACTGACCATCCACTACGATGGCACTATGAGAGCGCTGCGACGATCAAGCTGTCGCAATAGAGTGAGTGTCGCTACAATAGTGGCGAAGCCACTGCCTCGACGGTGCAAAGAGTCCTTGATTTTTCAGTTCTAGTAGCACCGATCGGAGCGCATAGCAGCTCCACCATGCTTTCCTGTGAGGTGCTGATTTGCACTACGCTATGCGATGTTCATCACGAAGATCGCCATGGTTCTGGGGATGGTTGGGTGGTATTTGCTTTGTTAAATCTGGCGGTGGCGTTGGTTTTATTGAGTCTGGTGGTGTCTGTGGTTTTTGTTGGTGGTGGTAGATTTTCTGCTGGGGTGGGTTTTGTTGGATGTGACGATGTACTTGGTGGTGATGGATTTGGCGATGGCAGCTGTGGTTTTGTAATTGAAAATAGTGGGTATTTATTTGTTTGATATGGTGATGTTGTTGCCAGGAAATGGTGGTAGCGGTTCTGACGGTGGTGGTGTTGGCGACAGTGCAACTTGATGTAACGGTGATAAGTGTTACTATCACAAATTATTTGGTGATTGTGACTAATAAATTGATTATCGGTGACCAATAAATAATATGTGATCAATAAATAATGTTTGACCTAAAAAGTTGAGTTTTAATTTATAAAATTTGTGATAATAAATAAATTGTGACCTATAATTTTTTTTTATTTGTGATCGATAAATAAATCGCGACCTAAAAATATTTTTATTTGTGGTCGTGAAATAATTTATGACCTATAAAGTCTTTTATTTGTGACCGATAAATAATTTGTGATCAAATTGTATAGAATTGTAATATCAATATATTTAATTAATAAAATATATTTTTTAATTAATTATTTCATAAATAAAATTTAACAATATCTAATTTTTAAAGTTTTAAACCTTATTTCTTAATTTTGAAATTAGTTATAGTTACATTTTTCCAACCACCAAATTCGCACTCAATTTTGATTGGAATTTGTTTTATTCATCCAGTTGGTCAGTTTTGATATGGTAACATCAACACATGTATAGGGGTTGTTTCTAAAATGTTTAAATTATAAAAAGATATGATCGAGTCATTGAAAAGTGGATAATACTTGTTATTATTACAAAATGTGTGGATAAATTTTGATTTATAAGCAGATTATGCCCATGTTTGATCAATTATTTTCAAAATATATTTTTCGCTCTCTTCTTTTCAACTACCAATTTTTCAATAAAATAATATCACACGTAAATCTATTTTTTTATTTTTTAATCGTACATTGTCTATCAATCTACTATTTCAAAATGTATTATTAGTCAAAAATAGGGCTCAAATAGGCACTATAACAATAGTCAAACATGGGTTAATTAATGTTTCTCATAAACCATTAGTATTGTTTGATAAAATTTATCAAATTTTGATCAAACTTAGCACTTGTTTGTGCTCCATTAATTCAATAATTTTTCTTCTTCTTTTTAATCACACGTTCTACAATAAAACAATATTAGATGTGAATTAAAAAAAAAAAAAAAAATTTAACCACGCATTATTCAAAAATCAATATTACAAAATATATTTTCCCCAAACACTACATTATAATGGAGCTCAAACATGGGAATTGTATATTTGAAAAATTGACAAAAATTATGAGCCGCATGAAACGTATAATTAAAATTAATTGTTAGGTTTGATTTAAAATTCTTAAATTTCTCCATGCATGCATTAATTCAACTCTCGATTAAATGGATTTTTAAAAACCAAATAAGAAGAAGATTAAAAATGAAAAGATAACTTTAGGCGTATATCCCTTGTTTGATGGCAATTGAAGTCAAATTTTTAGTTGATTTTGATAAAAATTAATGAAATGTGTGATTAAAATTAATTGTAGACTTCGACTTAATTAAAATCTAAATTTTAATTTTCACCGAATAAGGGCATAGAATAATTTTCTTTTTCTTTGTCTTTTTAAATAGCGAATTCATATTACGGAACGAGGAATGATTAAATATGTGAAATTTACCCTTCGTACCAAAAATTGTACATGAATTTATTTTCGAATTAAAGTCATGAATAACTCACAAATTTGTATTCTTCCATACATGGATTAATTTTCGTCACTTCAAATTAAATAAATAATTCACGTGGTAAACAAAATGTCTATGTGGCAATGAAATGACAAATACTAACAAGTTAGGAACAAATGGTATATGAATTTTACCATTATATAAAAGATATAAGGTTTTGTTTGATGAGCCTTTATTTCCATGGAACTTGGAAAATGAATTCCATTTTCTTGGTTTTTGTGTGTTTGATAAGGTAAATTTTGCCAAGAAAATTTTTCCCCCATCCCCTCACGCGCCTATTTTTCTCCAAAATGATGAAAAGCTTTTCTAGGTGCTGCTGCCGATTTTTATTTTTATTTTTTTGACAATTGAAACAAATTTCATAACCAATTGTAAAAAAAATAAAATTAATTTAATGAAAAATTTTCATGGGACAATTTTCATGTAAAACAAAGTCAAACGAACACAAAAATTTAAAAATTTTTCGGATGGAAAATTATCTCAATCAAACACACTTAATTAACAATTCCCTATAAAATAATTTATAGGCAATTATTTTCCTTGGAATTCATTTTCTTTCCACCAATTTTTCAACTTTGCAATTAAACGGACCCTAAGTGAATTCTACTTTGTATCAAAATCACGCGTGCACTCGCAAATTGTTTTTCATCTATACCTTTTGTTTGTCAAACTTAACGAAACAATCAGTTGAGACGGTCATTCAAATTGCATTACTTAGGGGATTTAAATAACATTTAGCTTCCGTTTGATCCCTTTTTTTTTCATTATAATGAGAAATATGATCATTGGCATTGCTTTTTGGAATTGCAACGATCATTTTTCATTAGAATGAAGAAAAAATGAGGATCAAACAAGCGCTTAGTTTCAAATGTATACAACATGTTTCGAAGAGATTGGGGGAAGTTTTCTTCTATTCCTATCCGCCAGAGGGGTCGATTTCAAGTAGTTTCCTGAACTCTATTATTGTATCCCCGTCATATGCTTGCAATTTCAAAACAATTTGATATGAAAATTGCTTACATGAAATGGAAGAAAACAGTTGTTCAATCTCTTTGAAACATGTCGATAAGTGCGTTTATACACACTTATTTAATATTTAAATAAGGTTAAACATAGATTAAATGAGCGAATTTCTACTCACAATTATGTAATTATTACTTTCACAGGTAAAAATTACCGAAAAAAATAGAACAAGACAAAAAGGATGAGAAAATGACTAAAATTGTGAATTGGGGACCAAAATGAACAAGTTAGAAGTTCAAGGACACGGGCTTGCCATTTTTGGAGGGTATGATTGATATGAAAGTCAAAATCTGATAATCAAATTGTACAAGGTCAATGTTGAAGGACCTAACGTGCAATTATCTAAAGAATTTAGCCGCAAAAATGGAACCAATTGAATGTTTTTAACAGAGAAGTGGCGTCAACCTCGAAGAGCCTAGGCGCCGCTTTTAAAATATGGGAGACCTTTTTTATTTATTTCCAAAATTTGGGGACTTGGTTGCAAATTTTATAGGGTTTTAATATTAAAACGGCCAGCAGCAGTCATTCGATCTCCTTCTTTTTCCACTTCCCTTTTCTTTTCCTTTTTCTTTTCCTTTCATTTTTCCTTTTTTTTTCTTTATGATTTTCTAGGCATTTTTGGGGCAAAACCAAGAGTACGAGGAGAAGTAATTAAGAAATTAGAGAAATATTGGCAAAATCAAAAGCTAGATATTTTCATCTTCATAAATCCAACCAAAAAGGGATTTTTTTTTCTATAATCTTGTATTTTTTCTATTATTTTGCCAAACTTGTAATGTATTATTATAAATATTCTCATTTTATCATTTGTATAAAATGAGCTAATTTTCGTGTTGGGATTTAGTTAGTAGCCTGACCTAGATTTAATTGATTTTCAATATTTGCTATTTAAAGTTAAAATGCTTATTTTCACGTGTATCTACTATAATATTTCATACATTTTCAATTATGTGGCCAATGAATGATTGTGTCGGTGATTTGTACATCATTTGAGAATATTGTGCATTTAGACTAAATAGTATAAACCCTATATTCTTGTAGGGGATAAAGATATACTCATAACCTCGTGTGACTTGATAAGTGTGTTTGACTCACAATTGGGTAATTTTGACTTTTGTAGGTCACAAACCCCAAATGGAAAGAGAACAAGACAAAATCGAGTGAAAAGTAACCAAAAGTGTACAAAATTATGAATTTGGGGTCAAAAGTGCAGACGTCAAAAAGTCGAAGGACCGTGGAGTGCAATTTATGGAGGGTATAATTGAAATAAAAATCAAAATTTGAGGACCAAATATACAAGATTAAAGTTTAGGATCTTGAGTGCAAATTGCTAGAGGATTTGTGTGAAAAGAAAATGAAAACAAAAAAAGATAAAAATGAAATGAATCAGTTGGCAAAGTATTGGCGCTTAGGCGCCACTTTAAAAATTCTGGGACTGTTTTGCTGCTGTCCGAAACTTCAAGGGCTTTTGATGCAATTTATGGGAAAGGGTTTTTATAAAAAAAAACACTCTAAACGGGCAGCTTCTCATGGAGCTGCTTCTTCCTTCTCTTTCTATTACCTTTTTCATTTCTTTTCTTTCCATTTTTCTTGGTATTTTGAGGATGCAATCCAGACCACAAAGAGATTCTATCAAGAAATTGGAAAAGTTTTTGGGAAAATAAAGAACAAGGGTTTTATCATCTTCAAAAATCAACTAAAGAGGGTTGATTTAATCCACTTTTTCTCCAATTTTGTAATGAATGTTATGAATATTCTCCCTTTTTTTTATCACATATATAAATATGGTTTATGGTGGTAGCTATACCCAACTTTAATTAATTTTTAATATTTGCTCTTTGATGTTAAGTTACTTATTTTCATGTATTTTTATTATTGTTGTTATTGCATTTTCATTTATATGGTCAATAAATGATTATATTTAGTGATTTGTACATTGTTATAAAGAAAGATTGTGCATTTTAGACAAAATAGTAAAAATCCTAAGTTTGTGTAGGGGATAGAAATATACCCCTAATCCCAAATGACCAATTGAACTATTTTCAAAAAAATTTAATGAGGTTGTTTGATTTTAATCGATATAGAAATATAGTAAGTTAAACCAATCAATTAGTTTTAATTTCGCTCGATAGAGATAATTAACTAAAATTAAAAAATATGGTCTAACATCGTAAATGAATAATTGATTAATTGTCTTGTAGATAAATTAATTAGATGACAATTGAGCGAAACCATGAATCTTAACCATGTTTTCCTCTAAAATTCCCAAAAAAATTATGTTTTCTTATTTTGTAAATTTTTAGTCATCTCTCACATTTTCAAATCAAAATCATTATTGTATTTTTTTATTACTAGAATTAAATTGATTCAAATCGTGTAATCAAAAATATATATTCCTTGAGGGATCGACAACTTGGACTTAAAATGTCCACTTTATTACTTGAATGTACTTGCTGTTTGCAATTTCATAGTGAACATGACCCATTGAGTTATTTTCACAAGAATTTAATGTGTTTGTTTGGTTTTTATCGATATAGAGATATAGTAGGTTAAACAGACCAATTAGAGCTAATTTTGCTCGGGAGAGGTAATTAGCTAAACTAGAAAAATCGGATCTAAAATTGTAAATGAGTAATTTGTTAATTAGCTCGTTGGGAAATTAATTAGGTTACGATTAAGCGAAAATGTGAAACCCAACCACGTTTTTCCTTTGAAATCCCCGAATGTTTATATTTTCATATTTTGTAGATTTTTAATTTTTTTTTCTTATTTTGAAATCATAATCTTACTTGTGTTTATTTTCATTGTTATAATTAAATTGATTAAAGTTGAATAATCGAAATTAAACATTTCACGAGAAATCAACAATTCGAACTCAAAAAGTTTACTTTATTCCTTGAACGCAACTCGTACACTTACGGTTTACACTTTCTAAGCGAACACGTGTTGTATTTTATTATTATTAAAAAAAAAAATCAACTATGATGTAAGTCCCTTAAAAATGCAATTAAAATGAATTGATTTGGTATCTCAAGCGAACAACGTGATCATTTTGTTGTCACGTGAATTGTTCTGTTAGTTTTGACATAAAGAAGTTAATTCATGTATAAATGTAATACAAATTTATGAGTTCGTGTTTAATTTTCGATATAATGATAGTTGATATGTGATTTTGATACGAGGGTTAAATTCACGTGTGATCGTGATACGTGAGGTAAAATTTATGTACTGTTCACGTAATTAAATTCATATATGATTGTGATACGAGAAGTGAAATTTATGTACCGTTCACGTAATTAACTCTCCGAGTGTCTGCAAAGAAATTGCCATGTAGGCATTTCGTTTGCTACACGGCGTTCATTTAATTTAATTTTGACCGACGAAGTTAATTCATGCATCAACGTGATATAAATTTGTGAGTTTATATAGGTCGATACAAGATTTTGATATTTAGGATAAAGTTCATCTACCACTTGCACATTAACTCAACGAAGAGTCCAAGTATTTTAGGATGATGAAGTGATAATTGGATCGTATCTCTATGCAATCTTAATTGGTCGAACTGTAATTTAATTAAAAATATATATTTTAAAACAAGACAATACAAAAATAGTAATTCAAATATTACAATGTATTTCAACATATTAATTTTCTTTCTATTAGAAAAAATACAAAATACACTCTGTATACAGAGTGTGTAATTAGTAACTACAATTTACATTGTACATACAAAGTTTTACATAATGGTTACAAAAGTACCATTTCCTAAAAAAATTAAAATATGTAGGCACAAACAGTGAAATTGAAAAAAAAAAAAAAAAAAAAAACCGTAACTGAAATAAAATTCAATATTATAACTATTTATTTTTCATTAAATATTATATTTCTTTATAGGATATTTTTTGTATAAGATATATAAAATTTATTTATTTTTTATATACTCTGGCATCAAAACAATAAAAATTCAGTTTTGTAAATAAAAAATTGAGAAGTTAAGAAATATTTTCATTTGACTCTCCTAATATTCTAAAAATATATAAAAATTAATTACTATATTTTAATTAACAAAATTTGTTCAATGGTGAATTTTTTAAAAAATAAATTAATTCGTCACTCAAATTTCAATTGTAAAATTTGTCAAAAAACAATTTGTCGAATTCGTACCAACTTTGCAGTACAAGCTGATAAGTATATTTTGTACACTTATTTAAATCATTAAATTAGAATATTTGTTAGTGATTTAGATAAATTATAACTTAATTTTGTGTTAATTATATTTGTTATGTTGAATTCAATGCAAATTGGTGAATTTGGAAGAAATGAACGAAAAACATGCGAAAACGAAGGAAATTCAATTTTTTGGGACCAAAGTGTAAACATTCAATAGTTGATTCGGAGCACAAAACTATGATTGAAGATTATTTACGATCAATTGGAGGTCAAATGAGTGAAATATAGTGGAAATATCTTCACAAATCATTTTCCAGCCGAATAAGTTATGCTAATGATTTTTAGCATCAACTTGAGACCCATATTTTCGGATAGCAAACGTTCGAATTGGAAATATTTCAAGAATAATTGTATTTCTTTTAATTACCTCCAATATATTTTGAATCACCTAAATCTTGATTCAAATTCTTATGAAAATCAAATTCAAGCAACTATTTAACCTAGAAGGGACATCATGAACAGTAATAAGAGATCAAATCCTGTCTTTCACTACAAGAAGGAGGCTAGCACAAGATTTAAAGGACATTAACACAAGAGATTGAAAATTCAAAGTTCGGGTTGAAGATTAAAGAAAAAGAAATTGATTTTTCACTTTCCAATCATTGTTTTTGATTTCGATTTTCAGGTGATGTTTTTTCAAATTTTTTTTATTTATTTTTTTTTTTTATTATTTTTTTTTTTTTGTAATTTATATAACATCATGCTAGGATAAGTATTTTCAAGTATTGGATGGAGATGAAACTTGTTAGTATTTATTTTTAATTAAAGACATGTAGTTAGTTAATTTCTTGTTTTTATTGATTAATCTTACATGCATAATTTTATTATTTGATTGCTTGATCACTAATTAAATATATAGTTGCTCGTTGTAGTGCCGAGAGACTTCTAATAGGTTTAGAATATTGCTTGATTAACATGCGAGCAATAGATATTAGGAATAATATTTATCATGTGTGTAATCTTTGAGATAATATAAATTTTAATGCATTCTAATAATTCGAATTCGGACTAAAAATAGATTCGAGTCATGATTAAAATATATTTAATTTATCTTGAAAAAGAGAATTAATTATAATAGAATTTTCGATTGTAAAAAATGCATGAATGCTACTAGTAATTAAGAATTAAAATAAATAATAATAGATGTATTCGTAATCCAATACACCCATTCCATATGAATACAAAAATAAATTTTTACAAAATTTAGTATAATAATTTTGGATAATTATCAAACACAGTTCTTTTTTTATTTACTCACTTTAAATCTGAATAAAAAACTAATACAGTTTGTTGAAATTTATTCCCAGCCAACAATCACTTATTACTTGTAGCCATTGCGACTGTGGTATATTGCTTCCATCTCACATTTCCTGTCGGACCAATAATATAAAATCTGCGAGTGCACATTCTCTCCATCCATTAATTCATTTGTTTCTAGGCCAGATCTCGTCTTCTCTTCGGCGTTAATATTTTTCGCACTTGTGAAGAAGAAAGAGGTAATCACTTCTTGGTTTTCTCTAACAAAATAGTTAAATTCTGAACCCAAGATCTTGAATGTTTGATCTAGTCTGATCCGAGCATTCCTATTTCCCCACAAATTTTGACATTTGATTCAATTGAATAGAGGACGAAAGGGCAGGAAAAATGGCTGGGGGTGCAGCAGGTGGGTTTGTGACGCGGGCATTTGAGTCGATGCTCAAAGAGTGTGCCAACAAAAAGTACACTAATCTTCAGTCTGCAATCCAGACATATATAGGTACACGCCCCTATATCTATTACTCAAAATTTTTTTATTCATGCATGCAATGTTTTGTAATTTCAAGTCTCTTTTAGTTAGTTATATCCCAGTAAATTACTCATTGATAAACAGAGGAATTGCGCTTTAAACTGCTTTTTGTTACTAACTGAGACAAGCATTTAGGTGAATCTTATCGGAATGATTTTGTTGACGTCGTTAAAATTTGCTTTACTTTTTCTAGATGTCATTTTGGGTATGACGGATTCAAAGGGAACACGGAAGAATTTGTAATGGAACACGTTAAAGTTTGCAATATGATGTAATTGCTTTTCAATGGTTTATGGAACCGATAACATATATTACACCAACTACTAGGCTTTTGTGGTTAAGATGATTATAATATGCTATAGTTTGAGACCAAAGTACTAGGTACGTGCCATTCGCTTGTCAACCAACTAAGCTCTGTAGTCAGACTATGTGCTATTTATGTCTCCTCTAAATTATATTTGTTAGCTGGACTAAGAGTATGTGATAGTCCAGATGTGACTACTAGGAATATACTATCTATGTAACAATTTATATTCGGCAGGCATGCTCTTTATCACCCATCCAGTTAGACTTAGTATTCAGACTAAGTAGGCTCATTTGCTTCACGTTGGTCTATCTTGTAATGCTATTTTGTCCATTTTAACATGCTACTTTTTAATATTTTTACTTTTAATTGTACGAAGTATATAATTATTAAAATCTGGAGAAGATAAAGTTTAGGTACATATGAACGAAGCTCAATCTAGGCACTAATAATTTCCATAGGTTCTCATTTGCAATTAGTGTTTTCATGTTTTCAGTGATATTTTACTAGAAAGGGTGAAATCAGCTTATCTAAAGTTATTTCTATTCTAAACATAGATTCAGTAATTTTTTAAAGTACCAGAAAAGGGCCTCTGAAAGGGTGATTTTTTTACTTATCTATAAATAATTCGGAGTGGCATGCCAACAATGACTTGATGCTGTTACTTGGATTGCATGGAATTGTAGAAGTTTCAAAAGAATTTTTCAGTTTATGGACTTATTCCATAGTGGAATTGATGAGCCACCTGAGTCATTCCATTTATAGTATTCATCAATTACGCTACTTATATGCTACCGTTTTAGTAAATTGTCATGCTTGGAAGTATATATCTCAAGGTTTCTTGAAGAAAGTGAAAATCATTTTCAGCTTTTACAAACCCTGTGTAATATCTAAAGACATAGATTGGTTACCTATCATACATACGTGGATTGAGTCGATTGACTGCTTACCGAATGTGCACCATGTTTACATGTCATGAGCTTTAGATTTCTGTGTGAAAGCAAATTCCATATATGTCTTACGAAATTTTGCTAGATGTGCGAATCGATTGCACATCGGAACTACATAGTTTTTCCTGCTTATATCCTATAATTCATGAACTTTTGGCCTAGTCTGCATCTTTAAGTTGTTTTCATTTCTTAAAAGGTGGTCTTTGGGTCTGGAAGCTATTTCTTAGTTTAATAGTGGATTAGATTTATGGGTTTCGGGAACTGTGGGAATTTTTAAAAAAAATTTTAGGTGATGGGGGATGGATTATAAGTAATAAACCCAGGAACAAGAGATGGCCGTTCTTAATCCAAGGACAATGTAGTTTTTCTTTCCTGTAATGCGACTCTACTTATTATTTCACACAGTTTGACTACAAGTCTACAACAAAGCTAAGACTACAACAAAGCTAAGTTCATTGTACACTGTGTTCAGCCGCATAAATACTGGTAGAAGCAAATTAATCAATTTCAATCTCTGCTTTCTCTAAGCACTTGACGATTAGGGTGGTGATTCCATATTCTTCAATTTATCTGAAAAAGATATCCTGATTTCATAGAGGTGTCATTGGAGTTCATGCTGGCCAAATGCGCATTCTATGTGTCAGGGAAGGAAACGTTACGATGTCTTTCCAGGAAAATAACCAAGCTTGTTCTTTGAGAAGCATTTGAATTGATGTTCAGATATATCTATCTTCACTATCATGGATTTTTATCAAAATGCTTTTGATCAAGATTCATCAAATATTTCGCAGGAAAAATTATTGACGAGACTACAACTTTAATGTTTTAGAATATGAGAAGTAAAAAAGTAAAAAAAATAAAAATAAATTAGCATTGCGGCACTTCCATTCCTTCTGATGGAACGTTGTAGTGTACTTGGTCTCCCAGACAAAAATTGGAGGCTACCAATTAATGGTTTCACAATCAGATAGATAACAAAGGATGTTGATTTAACTTGATCGTATTGCCATGTAGATGAGCAATCCACTGTAGATCAGAGGATATTAAATTAGGATGACAGGAGGGGAACACAAAAATATTTAATATGGAAAACTTGAGATGAGAGGGAGTTGACAAGGAAGAGCTCACAGTTAGCTGCCCTTGCTATTCTACCAAATAAGAAGGGTGTCGAGAAGAAGCAATAAAATTTGAGAGTTACCAACAGGATTGAGTGTTAAAGAAATGTGGATGAGAATGTCAAAGGAAACAATAAATAAGGGTAGGGCTGTAGTTAGACAGGACTTAGAGATATAAGAGTTCCATGATCTACAAGGAAACCCAAACAATTGGGTGGGGGAACATATATATAGGAATGGAAGGGAGCAGTTGGTCACTTGTGAACCCTTTTTTGTTTTGTAGGCTTACCAGGAATGCTTTCTCAAAGTTGGATTTGAGCCAGCATCTGTTTTCATCGATATGACTTTTGAATATATATCTGTTTATTATTTCTATTGATGCTGACAAGTCTATGGTCTTGTGTATTTTATTTCTACAACTATATTCTTTTGGAGGGAGACCTGGAGATTTTGGGGAGGAGGGGGTACAAAGTGGCATACATGGGGAATATTTATTATCTGTGATTTACTTGTCCGATTTCTTTTAAATAATGTTTGCATCCTATCTATCCGATCGCTGTTACTGGATTTAATGGATGTAGTGTTTATGTGTGTTCTCTACCCCTCCAGACAGTGCAAAGGACGTCAGTCAGCAATCTAATTTTGGGGAATCCAACCAAGCAGCATCCTCAGTTGAAGCGACAAGGTGCGTACCGCATATGTAACTTCATAGTTTTCTAACATTCTTTCGTGCCAAATCTCTGTTCCAGCCATTCCTTGCCCTTTGGTCAATTTTTTAAAACCATTTCCAGTCTCTATGGATGCACGCGTATCTGATTATTTTCAGTCACGTATTCAATGTTTCATGATATAAATGGTGGATGACCATGATATGGAAAATAGTGTTAGTTTTGACCTCTACTGTATGAGTCTATTTGTTTGCAGTATTCCAGTACTTTTCCTTTGTCTTTGGTAGTTTCAATTTTCAAACACACTTCTTTCAGTAATTTACCTGATGCTGGAGCTGAAAAATCTGAGACGGAATCAGATCAATCAAACACTGTTCCAGCTGCTGCTGAGGAGGTGGAGTCTGCTAGCAGGCCTGCAGACAGTAGTGGATCTATCACGACAGCCTTAGCAAGTGCAGGGCATACTTTAGGAGGAGCTCATGCTGAGTTTGTCCTGAATCCGCTTCGAATTGCATTTGAGACCAAGAACATTAAAGTTGGGGAGCTTGCATTGGATTGCCTTCATGTAGGTGCTTGTTTTGTTTACTGATATTCAGTTTTAAAAATTATTTATTTGCTGAAGAATTTTTTCTGTTCTTTTAAACATTTGGCATCAGAAAGTTGATTTTTTTTTTTTTAACTCATACAGTTCTTGTTTTGGTTACTCATATTCAGTTTTAAAAAAATATTTATTTGCTGAAGACATTTTTCTATTCTTTTAAACATTTGGCATCAGAAAGTTGATGGTTTTTTTTTTAAACTCATACAGTTCTTTCTTTTTACTGTGTATTCCTTGCGTGTATGATTGCACCTCAATGTGTGTTCAATGGAATTTTACCTATGTAATGGAAGGGGGAGGGCAAACTGATTTTGCTTCATAGAAACATCATACTTCATGCCCATGAATAGAAATTTACATACTATACTGAGTTTGAATGTTTTAAAGATATCATTACTGCTTGTACCATGCTAGACGCTCATTTAAAGCACCTAGGAAATTTTATTGCACAGATCTAAAAAATTATGTAACTCATCCAAATCATCTTATATTTTACAAAACAGAAACTCATTGAATACAATCACCTTGAGGGTGATCCTGGTCTAGATGGTGGTAAAAATGCACAACTGTTCACTGATGTTCTCAACATGGTCTGCAGTTGTGTGGATAACTCATCACCTGATAGGTATATTTTATACCTCAGTACATTGGACGTTGATACTTTTTTTTATTTGTTTGCTATTTACTGGATGTAACTCCTGAGAAAATGAAATGCAGTACTACTCTTCAAGTATTGAAGGTGCTTCTTACTGCTGTAGCATCGACTAAGTTCAGGGGTATGTCATATTTACAAGTTCTGGTATGCTTAACTATTCCTTATTTTGAATTTTCTTTTTAATAAAAATGTTTTCGTCACAATTTTGTGAACATGAAATTTGGGAGAAAGAGTATTTTGTTATATTATGTATGTTTTATGAGCACTGTTATTCATGTTTTTATGTTGGTCCTCTTTTACGTTTTCACTTTAGTATCATGCTGCTATTTTACTGTCAATTGATATAATGTTTCTTCCTGTGGAATAAGGTTGTGAAATTTTTGGATAGGACTAGTTGTGTAAGCCTCAGTGATTGCAGAGAGTTGAGAAGTCAATGAAAGTGAGGAAGAAGCAAAATAATAATGCGTATGGAGGCATAATATATGTTGCTCAAGGAAGACCATACTTTTATGTCGGAGATATGCGTACTCTTTTGAAGTTCTTTCGATAGTCATGGTCACTCCACTAAAATAAGAACTACAGGATAATTCTTTTGCAAAATTAGTCATCTTGAAGACTGAAAATGCCTTTGAAGTAAATATACACGAAAATTCTGTATTGCACCTCAAGTACAAAATGAAACCTCTCAAGGTTAAAGCAGGTGGTTGCACATAACACTTTCAAGATGTGCAGGAAGGTTCAGGCAATCCCTTTATGCCTCGAATAGTCTCCTGGTGCCATTTTGTTAATTTGTTCCTTCACAAGAGCCAAGATTTTATAATTTTCTCGACTTGTGGATATCGTCACTCTAAGTCTCTCAGACTTGCCTATTTTCTCCAATACCACCTTTTCATCCACACATTAAATACATCCAGGTTCCCATTTGATTTTGGGTGCTGCCTGGCAATCTTCTTTGTGTGACTGTCCACAGATCCTCTACACAGCAAAATGTAGGCACTTTCCGAAGACATGATTTTGCAGAACTACAGATCTGCTAAGTTGTTTCATATGTTGAGGGTAAACCAGGCTGTTGGACTTTGCAACATGATAAGGCATCAAGATATGAAGGAAGCTACATTGAATAGCGTTCGTGCGAAATTCACAAGCGTAAGGAATCGTTATACAAGTAATAAGATTTGTGAGTTAAGAATATCGTTCCAATAAGAAATAAGGTCTAATTTGTAGTTCAATAGTTATTATTAAATTCGAAGTGAAGCGACATCAAAAGAGTTGTGATTTGTTTGTTATTCTAATTCACTTTAAGAAAGCGATAAAAGTGATTAAATCTAATGTGAATGTTTTTATTGGATTCATGTATCTCTATATTTCCATCTATTTCAATTCTCAATAATCATTCTATTCAATTCATGCATTTTTGACAATCGATAAAACTAATATATTAAATGCTCTTTTCCAAGATATATCAACCTATGACTAACACGAGTTGGTCCTATTCCTAGTCCAAATTCATATGAAAGTCATGCATTTAGTTTAGATTATCATAAAGTTCCATATGTGGAAGAGATTATTCTTAATTCTAACTACACACGTTGATTTTACTGCGTTCTAGACTCATTGTTAGTATTCTTACACTACAACAAACAACTAACTACTTTATTGGTGATCACGGAATAAATAGTGCAATGGGTATGTAAACAATGGGTATGTAAAATCAATCAAACAATAACACAAAATTCCTAAATTAAAGTCTTGAATTGAAATAAATGAAAATAGGGTTCAAACATTAATCCAATACAATTGAAAAATCTAGCCAACCATCATAATTATTAAACTGTACAAGAAATAATGAAAAGACATCACCTGGATCGAGAAATGGAGAAATTTCTTGGTTTGAATCTTGACTTTGGATTAAGGATTTTCAATAAACTTGTATAATTTACCTTTGATTAATGATTGCATCTCGTTCTTTGCCTCTAAAATATGTTGAATCTATGAATTTTTAGGTCTGGGGAAGTCTCTACATTCTGGGCGGATTATGGTATTTAAAGGATGCAAAAAAGATTCATTAAATTGTTGCCAAAACAAAAATAAGGGAAATGGATTTTTCCCATTTTTACATTGACGCGCTCTCCTAGTACAAACTAGGGCACGCGCCTGAACCCTTTAGGCAGCCTCAGGCGTCTCAAAAGACGAGGAGGCGCGCCTACTTTGTAGGCCTAAGCGCGCGTCTAGACTTGTCTCGAGCAGCTTTCAATATTTTTGTCATAACTTTCTTTCCCTGATATCCGATTGAGGCGATTCAAAGTACATTGAAAAGCTGACTCGAAGGGTTACAATTCTTTTAGAAATACTATTTCTCCAATTCGAACGTTTGCTATGCCAAAAGTGGGTTGGAATCTAGGACTGAAAATTTGGAGAATAACTTTTTTGGCTAAAAATTGATATTTGATAATACTTTAACTATATTTTACCCCTTTGACTTCTTTTCTCACCCAATTGACCCTTATCACTCTCGAATTTTGATCGTGAGGTCCAACACAACTTTCGAGTATTTGCACTTTAGTCTCTAAACTTTGAATTTGCTTCATTTTAACCATTTTCTCCTGTAATCTTACTCCTTTATCTTTCATTTGTAGCCAATTAAATCCTTGGCATCTTTGATCTTTATTTTGCCGCTCATCTCATCTGTGGATTGTTTGCAATTTAGCCCCCAACTTTTGGATTTTGTCATATTTTTTTCACTATTTTTGCATTCTTTTCTCCAATTCTTCATCAAACATCAAGTTTTACCTACAAAATGCAATATAACACAAGTTAGGTAATATTTTATTAAAAAAAAAAAGAGAGTAAAATATCATTATTTAGGACCTCGAATAAATGTAGAAACTACACTTATCAAAAAGTTTCTTCTTTTTCTTCTTCATTATAGAGTTGGTGTTGTGGAATGATGGTTGATTTTTCTAATTTGTGCTTTCAAAACTTCAAATCCCTTGGCTTAGGTGTTTCCCAAGTAATCACTTTGCTGTGGTCTCTGAACTTAATTTAATAGCCACTTCAAATTTTCTTTTTTTTAACTTCCTTTAAACAAGTTTCATCTATGTTGAACAGAGGCACTATTGAACAAATGTAATTTTTTCAGATTTAAAAAGTTAAGTTAATTATATGTGCTGCCTTGCCTTGTTCTAATGCAGTTCATGGTGAACCATTGCTTGGAGTCATCAGGGTGTGTTACAATATTGCTCTTAACAGGTAATGTTTGATACTTTGTCCAGGTTAGATTGATTTTAACTTCATAGAGCTAATAGCATCTGTTTTCGATGTTTAGCAAGAGTCCTATAAACCAAGCAACTTCAAAAGCCATGTTAACTCAGATGGTCAGTATCATATTCAGACGGATGGAAACTGATACGGTATGTAATAGAAGTTCCATTTCAGAAATTTTTTGGTTTCTTGCCATTTAGTTGATTGAAACCCAGTTTAATGCTCAATAATCACTCCCTTGTGATTCAGGTTGCTTCTGCTTCTAGTTCAGTTGTATGTAAAGAAGCTACTTTGAACAATGGGTCAATCACAAAAGTTGATCAAGTCTCATCCAATGACCAGAACCAAGGAATGAATCTTGGTGATGAACTTCAAAACTTTGTTGGTGGCACTGATATCAAGGTGCTTTGCTACATTTATTGTTATTGCCTTGTACCATATGATTAGGCACTTTGCTACGGCCGAAAAACTCTATATGAATTACGAAGTGTTTCGCATATTTGTGTGTGTTAGAAAATTAGTACATCTAATAGCTGAAAATTATGAGTTGGAATTCGTTCTTTTACAGAGCTTAGAGGCTGTTCTCGAGAAGGCTTTGCACGAAGATGGTGAAAATGTCACAAGGTATGGATACCAAATGAAGATTGAGATTGTTATTATCGGAAAAGGAATTTATGAATATGCTCCATAGCATGATTTTTGCGCTCCATGTCAGACATGGAGTGCAGATATCAAAAGTTGAAGTCCGTTCAC
The DNA here is from genome assembly GCA_903798345.1 of Fraxinus anomala. Taxonomy (NCBI): domain Eukaryota; kingdom Viridiplantae; phylum Streptophyta; class Magnoliopsida; order Lamiales; family Oleaceae; genus Fraxinus; species Fraxinus anomala. The sequence goes on from CAIGRN010082636.1 coordinate 17,567, forward strand.
ATATACATCTTTCAAATATATGAACTTGAAGTGTCTTGTTCTGTACATAAACAATAACCCACTTCTGTGTGCTTACATCTTCAACTTGTGAATTCTCTCAGAGGAAAGGACCTGGAGAGCATGAATATTGGACAATGTGATGCTTTACTTCTTTTCCGCACCCTCTGTAAGGTTTGTATGTAGCATCTTGTTTATATTCTACTCCAGATTCTAATTTGTGGCTTTTTTTGATACAATTTTGTTATGTGTTTGTAGATGGGTATGAAGGAAGATAGGGATGAAGTTAGTACCAAAACGCGCATTCTCTCCCTGGACCTTCTGCAGGTTAGTTGTGGGAATCTATCTCCAACTGGCAAGCTTGCATGTGGTGGTTGGATGCTTAAGAGTACTCTCTTAATTCCACATCACTTTCGTTTAAAGTATGTATGTTTTGTACTAATGAATAAGTGATGGTTGATTGGAAGTTCACAGCCTAGAAATTGTATGTTCTTGAATTTCTTTCTATTTTCATTGTTTGGTCGTGTATCAAGGTGAGAGACAATTTCATTTGTTTGACCTCATATCCCAAAGATCGTGAGAATGAAAGTTAGGCAATCTAAATTTTCAATTTCCTTGCCTACAATCAGGCAAAGTTCAGACATACTGAAAAAGTAGGCTTCAGGCATAATGCATCCTTTTTACCTGCTTTACTCATCAAGAGTAGGCCAAGTTTCTTCCTTTTCTCCTTCACTGCCCACCATTCTCTTTCCATTTGAAGTCCAGTTTCCTCCATATCATATTTACTTGCAGGCAGATGAGTTATTTGTTTTTTCAATTTGCCTATTGTATTGAACTGTTGGCTGTTATTCTTTTAGTCTACGTGGTTGCTGTTTACGAATTACAATCATGTAGGCACGTACAACTTGAAAAATCAATTCAGATTTATCCTGTGTTTGTGATATAATAAGTTTTTAAATCAGGAATTTTTTTGATATAAATCTACGCTTGTTGAAGGTGAAGTTTGGAAATAGAACGACCGAAAGAGAAATCTTTGGTTTCAAAATCAACTTTTGGGATCGAAATATGGGTTTATAGAATGAAATCATTATCTTTATTTGATGTGATATTATTGATTCTGGATTTCGTTCACCTGCTTGTGCAGATTGTATTAGTTCTTGCGTTCTTACATTATTCATGCTGTAGACTCATCACACATATACCGCGTGGAATTTACAGGGTTTGCTGGAAGGTGTTAGTCACTCATTCACAAAGAACTTCCAGTTTGTTGACTCGACGAAAGTTTATCTTTCATATGCATTATTGAGAGCATCGGTTTCTCAATCTCCTAGCATCTTTCAGGTTTCGCAGATGCTCTCTTTTGGCTTGTTTTTATGTTTGCTATTCTGAATTTTTTTGCAATTATATTTACAATTACTTTTATTTCCACGCAGTATGTGACAGGAATTTTCACAGTGCTTTTGTTGCGGTTTAGAGAAGGTCTTAAAGTATGAGAAAATTTCGAAAAGTTTGTGTTGTCATTTTTATATGAATTGAAACATTTTATTTTCTTCTCCAGGCTGTCAATTTATGGTTATTCTTTTCAGGGTGAAATTGGAGTCTTCTTTCCTTTGATTGTTCTGCGATCTTTGGATGGAACAGATCTTAGCCAAAAAATAAGTGTTCTTCGGTACAGTGTTTTCCTCTAAAATGGTTTTCATGTTGTCGCAAAACCTTTTCATATCTTCAGTTTTTTGAATCTTATCTCCAATCGCCATCCCTTAAAACTAAAGAGTGCTTAATTAGCTTATGATATACAGAATTTATGCTTGGTTAGCCAAACTGTTGTTCTTTAATGTGCTATTTTTTTTTTTGACATCACCTAATCTAAAATTGGCAGGATGTTGGAGAAGGTCTGCAAGGATTCTCAGATGCTTGTTGATCTCTTTGTGAACTACGATTGTGATCTTGAAGCACCCAACTTGTTTGAACGCATGGTGTGATTCTCTTTGACTACATTATTTTTCTTGGAGTTCCCCAATGTACGTCTAACAAGTCATCTTTCTCTGCTCCCTTATGTTCAGGTTACCACATTATCGAAAATTGCTCAGGGTACTCAAAGTGTGGATCCAAAGTCTGTTACTGCTTCTCAGATGGGATCAATTAAAGGATCTTCACTTCAGGTAGATTCTACCTGGCTTTGTATTGTTCATTTGCTGATATACTCTTATCGTTCTTGCAACTTCTTTTCAACCTCACCTTGGTTCAAATTGATTGATTGACACCTGTTTATTGACATTTAGTGTCTCGTGAACGTGCTAAAATCACTTGTTGATTGGGAAAGTTCTCAGAGAGAATCACAAAAGCAAAATAAAGGTGAACAGTCCGTTCAAGAACCTTTGACTATAGAATTGAGTGAATCAAAAATCAGAGAAGATTCCCAAAGTAACTTCGAGAGTTTGAAGGCCCATAAATCTACCATTGAAGCTGTTATCTCTGAGGTATGCATGTCTGTGCGCAGTCTGTTGTCGACATGCCCTACTTTCTTGAAAAAACACATTTTTTCTGCTATTTCTCTCAAGTATGTAGACTCAATGTTTGTAAGAGTTCTAAACTTTATTTTTCAATTATGCAACAGTTCAACCGCCAACCAGGGAAGGGCATAGAATATCTTTTGTCCAGTAGGTTGGTGGAAAATACTCCAGCCGCAGTTGCTCATTTTCTGAGAAATACTCCCAATTTGGACAAGGTAGACTTGGTTTTGGTTTTCCTTTATAATTTCTTTGATCAAAAGAGCTACGATTAACTGATTTAACCTTCCAGGCAATGATTGGTGATTACTTAGGTGAGCACGAGGAGTTTCCCCTGTCTGTCATGCATGCTTATGTAGATTCCATGAACTTTTCTGGGATGAAGTTTGATGTTGCAATTCGTGAGTTCGTTAAAGGATTCCAACTTCCAGGGGAAGCTCAGAAGATAGATCGTATAATGGAGAAGTTTGCAGAGCGGTAGGTGTCTTTTGTTCCTGAACTTGTGTATATATGGATATACGCAGACCTTGTTTACTAAGGACCCTCAAGCAGGAAAAGAAAATATGGAAACTCAAATCAGTTTTTGAAGGAGCCTTAAACGAAAAAATGAAAATAAAATCACGTATAGAACCATGTAAGATAATGGTGCTGATAGCTAGTATTTCTCAAGCTTTAGATACTGCAAAACCTTGGAAAAATTGAAATACTTCTTCTACAAGGAAGATGTCTGGCCTTATGATTGGCTGATCTAAAATAGTTTGAGCCTTGATCAAGCTTTATGTCAACTTGAGTGAAATAATAATCATAATTCATAACAAATCACTTTGGAAGAAGAATTTGTTGAAACCCCTTCAGGTCCCTCTTATTTAATAGAAGGCAAGAGGCCTATGTGACATTGGCTGTTAAATATAGGTGCTTTTGCTGCTTTCCCCTCTGGTAACTAAAACCTGGACAAGAACCGTACATGTTATGATCACATTAACATTGAAAATCCTACAAAATATGGTCTTAAACATGGTAATGTCATGAAAAAGTAACGCACTTCTACACCTACAAAAATTATAATTAGATGTGCAATATAAAAAATTCTATGCAAGCAGCATGTATTTTATAAAAATATTAAGTAGTAAGATAAGAGAAAAATGTCTTAAAATTTAACAATTACGTAACAAACATGAATCTTTTTGTTCTCTCTCCCTTTCCCCTTTTATAGAATTATTTGTTGTATGTTAAATTTACTTCTATATAGATGCTACTCTAAAAGAGAATGTGCCTTATGAACCAAGGCCGTCCTGCATTTTCTAACATTCAGATGATTTAACCCTTCCTCATGTCGGTGTTAATAATTCTCACTCAAAACAATATTTTTTTGGCAGTTATTGTGCAGACAATCCTGGTCTTTTCAAGAATGCAGATACGGCTTATTTTCTTGCATATGCAGTTATAATGTTGAATACTGATGCTCATAATCCAGTGGTGTGGCCAAAAATGTCCAAAAGTGAATTCGTAAGAGTCAATACTAGGGATGATGCTGAAGAATGTGCTCCTAAGGAACTCCTAGAAGAGATCTATGATTCTATTATCAAAGAAGAGATAAAAATGGAAGATGATCCTGCTGGTATTTCGAAAAACAGTAAGCATAAACAAGAAGTAGAGAGGAGCCGACTTGTTAGTATTCTTAATTTAGCTCTACCCAAAAGGAATTCTTCAACTGATTCAAGGTCCGAGAGCGAGGCAATTGTTAAGCAAACACAGGCTATTTTTCGGAACAAAGGAGGAAAAAGAGGAGTTTTTTATACTTCGCATCGCATTGAACTTATCCGTCCCATGGTTGAAGCTGTTGGGTGGCCATTGCTTGCTACTTTTGCTGTTACTATGGAGGAAGGAGATAACAAACCAAGGGTTATTCTTTGCATGGAAGGATTCAGAGCAGGTATACACATAACACACACTCTGGGAATGGATACCATGCGCTATGCATTTTTAACATCTCTGGTCAGGTAAATCTCACTTTCCTTTTGTAATTTTTTCGCTGTTCTATGTCTAATATGTGTTTCCTTATTTGGCCTCTCTGATTATTATTGTTTTTTGTTCTATCATTGTTGGTGATTATAGAATGCATTTTTTCTTAAACAGTGTCTGAACAGGATGATAAACTACTTTTTGTGGGAATTTGGTAACACGTTTTTACATCACCATGGACAACTTTGTTGGGCATGACAAATATTCTTGTGATGCATTGCAGATTTAATTTCTTACATGCACCAAGGGATATGCGTAGTAAGAATGTAGAAGCACTACGCACGCTACTGGCTTTATGTGACACTGACACTGATGCTCTTCAAGACACATGGAATGCAGTCCTGGAATGCATTTCTCGCCTAGAATATATAACATCGTCGCCTGCTGTGGCTGCAACTGTCATGCAAGGATCAAATCAGATATCTAGAGATGCCATTGTTCAATCTCTGAGAGAGTTGGCTGGAAAACCAGCTGAACAAGTCTTTGTGAATAGCATCAAATTGCCCAGTGAATCTGTGGTGGAGTTCTTTAACGCTTTATGTGGCGTCTCAACTGAGGAACTAAAACAGAATCCTGCACAAGTGTTCAGCTTGCAAAAGCTTGTTGAGATTAGCTATTACAATATGGCTCGTATACGCATGGTAAACTCTTCCTCTGAAAGAGTTCCTACTCTACCTTAGTTTATTGTAAAATGGAATTCTGTTGGGGCTTTGACGATGTGGTTGACATATTGGTTTCTGACCCACGGCAGTCTTTGTCAATGTATGTCTTTTGAGCTGTGGATAATGCTTTTGGTTGTTTAGTCAGCTCCAATGGCTATAAAGTACCTGTAAGAGTACTCGCTGATCTACTTAGAAAAGATATATTCATATTTCACGTTGTTTCGTTTATTTGTCGTGTGGCATTAGACTCTTGACATGGGTAATGATATGCTTTATACAATATAATCCTAACGATAATTTCTTTCAGGTTTACTTTGTCAGGGGTTTCCTACCACATTGATGTGAACACCAGCATACAAATAGAAATTTCTGAATTGACTTTTTGTCCATCCATTGTTGAAAATTTGTTCAAGTATTCTGGATAACAACAAAGTGCAAATCATTTGTAACAAATTGCATCGTAGGTTGTTTCAATTCCTTTTCAAAGTGTTTGGCAATGCACTGGCCTGGTATGCTAAAAAGTTCCTTTTATCTTTTATATTGACAAGGGCCATATATTTTGTTGGAGTGGTGAAACATTTTACTCAACTATAAATGATTGATCTTAATTACAAGTATGCATATCTCTTGTCATGTGTGAAACAGGATGAAATTTTATAAATTTTACATGCACGTTAGATGCTAATAGATAGTCAAATCTATTTTTCAGGTTTGGGCCAGAATATGGTCTGTCCTGGCAAATCATTTTATCTCTGCTGGGAGTCATCACGATGAAAAAGTTGCCATGTATGCCATTGATTCTCTACGACAACTTGGTATGAAATATTTGGAGCGTGCTGAACTTGCCAACTTCACTTTCCAGAATGATATTCTGAAACCATTTGTCGTTCTTATGAGAAACAGTCGAAGTGAATCTATACGGAGGCTTATAGTGGATTGCATTGTTCAAGTATGTGTGCATGACAACATCTTATTTCAGTTTGTTGGTATTTTATGTGTTTTTGGATGTTAATACACTCTATTAGGGATAACAGATGATAAAATCTAAAGTTGGAAGCATAAAGTCTGGCTGGCGAAGCGTGTTTATGATTTTCAATGCTGCTGTGGATGACGACTTGGAACCAATTGTTGAAAGTGCATTTGAGAATGTAGAACAGGGTCAGAACCATCTTTTCTGTTTCTTTCTTGTGAAGTATGTTTCATGTAGTTATAGAAGATTGTTTAAATCTTGACTGACATGGTAGAAGGGTGCAGTTGTCTTGGAACACTTTGATCAGGTTGTTGGAGATTGCTTTATGGATTGTGTCAACTGTCTGATTGGATTTGCCAATAATAAGAGTTCTCACCGGATAAGTTTGAAGGCTATTGCACTCCTCCGCATATGCGAGGACCGTCTTGCAGAGGTTCGTTTTGACCTTTGAGCGTTCATTTTTATAACTGATCTTGACTCATTATATTCAGTTTTTTGTCCATCATTTCGTGGTCTCAGTTTTCTTTTACAGATTAAAAAGTGTGCTTATTAAGAATATTAGTTGATTTTGCTGCAATGGGTACTCGTTTAGTTAGTATTTTATCGACACATCAGAAAATTTATGTTGCCGGATGAAAATGAAAGAGCTCAAAAGAACGGATTTTGGCGACAATCTTATATCATGTCTCTATGATGTTCTGTTATTCTGACTTTCGTCCCAGAAAATGACCAAAAGAGTTATGATGATTCTTATATGAATTGACATTTGACTGAGCTTTTGTTCCTAAAAATGTTTCAAGTTATTTGTTTTTTTTAAATTCTAGTGGGTATATCTAATTGAAGTTCTATTTCACTAGTTAGTTTCTCTTTTTTGAGTAATAAGGAGGCGTGTTCATCTTGTCAGTCGGTTTCTGACCTTCTCCGAACCTTATTTATCCCAGCCTTCCAGAGAGAACATGTTCAATACTAGTTGGATAATCATAAATAGAGGACAATTATTTGCAGTCTAATGCTATCAGTTGACAAGTTGTTCGTACTTCCTATGTCCTCATATACAAAAAAAAAAAAGAAAAAGAAATGACAAATGACAACAATAAAATGAAGTAGGAAAACAATGCATAACAGAAAATTTCCCTGGACTGGTGGAGGTAGCTTATAGACAAGCATAACAGAAAATCTTCCTGGACTGGTGGAGGTAGCTTATAGACAAGGCACACGGTGACAAGCCTGTCTAGGAGATAATGTGTCGGCTATACTGGGCCTTCATTTTTTTTCATGAGTTTATAGAACATTGAGTTACCATACTTGTTTTCAATACTCTTTACTTCTTTATTTCATGTTGGAAGATGCATGGATTAATATGGTGATTCCTTTTATTTGAAAAGTCTCTAGTAAGCATGCAGGCAATGATTGTTTTGTTAATTTTTTCATTTGCAGGGCCTTGTACCAGGCGGTGCTCTGAAACCAATTGACACTCGTGTGGATGAAACTTGTGATGTTACTGAGCACTATTGGTTCCCGATGCTGGCTGGTCTCTCTGACCTGACTTCTGATCCGAGAGGAGAAGTCAGAAACTGTGCACTTGAGGTGTTGTTTGATTTGCTAAACGAGAGAGGTGCCAAATTCTCCTCTTCGTTTTGGGAGAATATTTTCCAGCGGATCCTGTTTCCCATCTTCGATTACGTTAGACATGCTGGAAAAGATAATTTTATCTCTTCTGGTGATGAGTGGCTTCGGGAAAGTAGCGTTCATTCGCTCCAGTTGTTATGCAACCTTTTCAACACTTTTTACAAGGTATCATAAGGGGTTGATCTTAATCATTTGTAGCTTCTTCCCTAATCCTTCAACTGCACCGTGTCTTTCCCCTATTCGCAGCTCTAATTCTCTATGCATGCAGTGGGTATTTCAGTTTTATCTTCCCTGGTTATACAGTCACTTTGTTTGTGCTACTTAGTTGTTGGTTCACTGTATTATATTTTGTTCATTGAACTTTAATGTGCTTATAAATCATGTATCTTTTTGTCCTTTAGCTCACCCTTGAAGAAATGTCCTTCCTAGTGATATTTTGTTCATAGGTATAACCCGGCTAACAATATTCTTTAGTCAACATCTCTCATTCCTTGAACCAAAATTGTTCTCCTACCCACGGTGGACAGGATAAGACTACCCACTTTCTATGTGGAAGGAGAACCTTACTTACGGTTCTCTTCAAATGAGCAAAATAAGACTTCCCATTGTGAGCAGGAGAACATTTTTGTTCCTTGAACTCCTTTAAATATATTAATATGTTTCTGCCTATTTATACAAGTAGTGGTTGATACGGTGTTTATTTGTATTTCTTAAATAGCCCCTATGGCCTTATCCAAATGAACTTCCAGAGCTTCCTATTCATATACCAAGTACAATACTTGCTTTAGCCTTTCAGAGAATCATCTAGTCGTGGTGAAATGTGCTGCTATAATTACTGCCAAGTTATCTATTAGCTGTTTTCTCTTGTGAACAATTCATGTTATTTTCAGAACTTTGGAAATCTTATTTGCCGACTCTACTGCCACATATATCATGATTCCTGACAAATCGTACTGATCATTTGTTACTTATATGTAGGATGTGTGTTTTATGCTGCCTCCACTGCTTAGTTTGCTGTTAGATTGTGCCAAGAAAACAGATCAATCAGTTGTTTCCATATCTTTGGGTGCATTGGTGCATCTTATTGAAGTTGGAGGACATCAGTTTAGCGATAATGACTGGGATACTTTGTTAAATAGCATAAGGTGCATGTTCCTTCTTCTTTTTGGTTTTGATAACTTTAAGGCGCTTATATGCCTTACTATTTCATGTTTTTGTGTTACAATAAGTTGGTTCATTTTGTCCAGAGATGCTTCATACACAACACAGCCCCTTGAGCTGCTCAATGATTTGGGTTTTGACAATTCAAAGCATCATAAAGTATTCACAAGAGTTCCAGATGCCACATCTGGTCTTAATCCTTCAGTATCTGGTGGCAGAAACGCATCGGATAATCATCATAATAACGTATATGAAAACAGGGATACAGTGGGAGTGATGTCGCCAAATGCTAGTACTGATGGCAATGCACTGGATCATTATCAAAAAGTGGAGCTTCGAGCAGATATGGAGGGTTCTGAAGGTTAGCAATGGACTCTTAGGCAATCATTGCTTGGATATTTAATGACATGTTTGGTGCGTAGGATTAAACTGTACTAGGCACTAGAAAGGAAGAAAAATAAGCTAAACTATTGTTTGCTATACTGTCTAGTCCTACTTAGTACCATGTACCAAACATGCAGTTAAAGTAAATTATTCAAGAGTTGAAATAAGAAACAAAAGTTAGTGCAACGTCAAAAAATAAATCTCTTTTTGTAGGCACGTCGTCACCTTCTGGAAGAGCTACAAAACCTACTGATGGTGGAGGCCTACAATGCAGTCAAACAATAGGTCAAAAAATTATGGGAAATGTGATGGAGAATATTTTTGTGAGAAGTTTTACCTCAAAACCAAAGAGCCGTACCTCTGATTTTCTGTCACCACCTTCTCCATCCAAGGTTGGCACTTAGTTTTTATTTTGTTGATATGTTTTGTAAGGTTTTGATTGTTTTAATCGTGTCACTGAATCATTCTTTTTTTCTTTGATGTGTTAATATATGTGAAAGCTTTCTCGTTGCTCTTTGGTTGGTCATTGAGAACATTTCTGACTCACAAGTCGCAGTGCTCTGTTTTGCCCCTGCAGAACAAAAGTGTCTTTGAAAGAGGACAAAAATGTAATAATTGGTACATGTGAACTGTAGTAGTAAAAAGGAAATGAAAAGCACAAACTGGGGATGTGTTGAACCTTGTGATGCTCATGTAAAGAAGAAGATTCGAGACAATGTTATCCCTTTTGTCAGAAGGGAGGGACCTCAACTCTAATTTACTTTACCTCTCTGTCCTACCAACCCAAAAGGTTTTGTTAGCTAATTAAATTTTTTTTGAAGTTGTTGAACTGGTGATTACTATTTTCTCAAAGGAGTTGGCATTTATTCACTGGGGAAAGGTACTGAAATTGATTCCGAAGTTCTGTGGCATTGCTGACAGTAGGAATTGAATTTTGAGGGCTGAAAATGTAAATGAGAAATATTAAGAAGTCATTCTGCTAACAAAGTAGTCTGAAGCTATCTATGTAACAAAGTAAGTTAAACGTAGGCCATTTAGACCAAGTCCTGAGATGGACCAAGTTCCCTTTCGACCCAAATCATGGGACAAAATTATACACCTCTTAAGTACTTCGTATAATGGAAGATTGCAGTTAGAAAGTTATAAAAGAATTCTAATATTGCCAGGAATTTAATGCGAACTTGTCTTCTAATGTAGAAACTTTAAACGAATGAGATTGCTAATTTGCCTAGTGTTCTGAAACCCTTGGAGGTTCTGTATGGATAAAATCTTTCAAGTACGTCAATATTATACACGAGTAAGTTTCCAGAGCCCCCACCTAAGAAAAAAGATGATTTGTGTGGGTAGCGTGTATCAATTTAAAAAATGCATGATCTGTTGCTTTTTTTTTCATTCTCTTGTACTTAAGAACGATGGTTGCTATCGTTTCCTTCATTCTGAAAAAATATTTATTCCAGCAACCAATTATACACATTTTTTCCATTGTATTGGTATTAGAAATGCTTCATTAGGCTGCATTTGAAAACTGAATTCGACATTTTTTTTTTCCTTCTCTAGTTACCTGATACTAAAGAACCTGATGCCAGAGACGGGGATGAGAGTCCAATACTGGGAACGATTAGGAGCAAATGCATCACGCAGTTATTACTTTTAGGTGCCATTGATAGCATTCAGGTATGAATCAGTTTCTTCTGCAATATAATCTTCAAATCAATTTCATTTATGAGAACATTTATGTTATCTTTTCTATCTTTTCAGCATTTTAAAGTTGATCTTTGTTGGTTATGTCTCAATTTCTGCACAAAACTATGATATGTTTACCTTTCTCTCTTACCCATTTTTCACATCAGCATTCCCAGTAATTGTGGCAAGTTCAAGATTTATTGAAATATAGTCTGTCTTTAATAATATAACTATTAAGATTGAATAAAATGCCACAAATTGAACTTGGAATGAGAAAATTCTCAGTATGACTGGTTTCAAGAGTACATTATGATTGCATTTTGCTATCTTGGAAGTCTAGATAAAATATTTTCATTGATATGTTTCTAACTTGCAGAAGAAATACTGGAATAAGTTGAATGCATCACAGAAGATCACCATAATGGACATTTTGTTCTCCGTCTTAGAGTTTGCCTCCTCGTACAACTCGTATACAAACCTCAGATTGCGGATGCACCAAATTCCTGCTGAAAGGTTGGCCGGAATATTCGTAATTTATAATCTTTTTTTTTTCCCCTTGATTTTGAGTTTGTTACTTCCAAGCCACATGCCTCTTTCTGATGATCGAGTTTTTGCTGGACAGACCACCACTGAATCTTCTTCGCCAGGAGTTAGCTGGAACATGCATCTATCTGGATATCTTACACAAGACAACAGCAACAGTTAATAATCAAAAAGAGGAACATGTTAAAGAAGAGAAACTTCAAGGAGTAGCTGAAGAAAAGATTGTGTCTTTTTGTGAACAGGTTCTGAGGGAGGCATCTGATTTCCAATCTAGCATGGAAGGTACAACTAATACGGATATTCATCGAGTTCTTGAACTACGATCTCCGATTATTGTCAAGGTATGAAATATATGAAATGTTGCATTTTCCCCTTCTTTGTACACCTGCAATTTGGCGTATTGCAACAGTTCCCCTTTGGTTGCAAGGGGATACCATTACACAGCATGCCGGCTATCCTCTATTTTATGGAAAAAGGAAAAGAAAAGTTCATCTGGCCTTTGGTCGGGATTGATAGTAACTTTTTAGGAGGAATAGTGGTGGGGGCCAAGAAATGTGTGGATAATAATGAGTAGTAGTTTTGAATGTGTGGTTGAAGTAAATTTTGATTTTTGATTGGGTAGTAGAAGTAACTTTTTTAAGTTACTAATAATGTTAGACAAACATAAGCTTGAAGAGTATCTGCATTAAGCCAGTTGAGGATGGTCAACTCAATGTTTCAACAAACTAGCAAATAGTGATTGATATCAATTTCTCAGAACCTATAAGTGGAGCTCATAACTAGTTAATATGTCGATATTGTCCTTTTCTTGTCCTGTTTCATACCAGACCTGTGCGTGCACATGTATTAATAGAGAAATGGTGAGAATACAAGGGAATTACTGGCATGATGCTAGACGAGAAGATGAACAATGCAGATTGCATTTCCTTTTTGGACATGCTATTTTCTGAGAAGTCTAATGGCTACTTTTGATCATTGTAGGTTATTGCACGTTGCTCCTTAGTTGGAAGATGTATGTCAAAAGTTCCGATTGCTTAGTTAAACAAGATATCAAATATTTTTGATTTTGAATAAAATAACTAGTTTTAATATTGTCAAAAACAGTAGTCAGTGGGTATTCAGCACAAGTGTGGGGAATTGACTCGGGACTTTGGACGTAGACTGAAGGTGGTAAGCTGTGGAAGGAGTTTCTAGAAAGGAATATAAAGAAATGAGATGAAGGTGTTGCTCTGTTATGTATTAAAGGACAATAATGCCAGGCTTTATCTTTTTAGTGATTGCATGAAGATCCTAGGTTTAAAAGTTTTTAATTCACAATGTTTTCCTCATTTTTAGGAGTAAAAGTATATTGGCAGAAACTCAAGTACTTGCTGAAAATGTAAATGCAATGCGTGAGGGTTTATTTATGCTTTTCAGCAAACATTTCATATGATTTTAATATTGTGTATATTGCGACTTATAAGAATATTTCATAGTCTATCAGGTGCTTAAAGGCATGTGTGATATGAACTCCCAAATATTTCGAAATCACCTGAGAGATTTCTATCCATTTATTACAAAACTTGTCTGCTTCGACCAGGTAAACTCCACTCCCAGAATGACTGTTTATAACCATTACAATTTACTCTTATCCAAAAAGAATAGTAAGTAATTTTTCTGTTCTTGTCAAGCAACAAGCTAAGTTGATAAGAAGTGTTATTATTGAGTATTGACAGTTAAATCTTTCAAGACAATCTTGATTTCTCATAAGTTGTTGTCCTATATTCCAGATGGATGTACGTGGAGCACTTGCAGATCTTTTTAGTAGGCAATTGAACACATTGTTGGTGGCATAGAGAACTACGAGAGGGATTCCCTGAGAGGTAATTCAGAGCTAATCTTTCCTTTTGTGGAGTAACTGGTGATGCATGCATTGTGTATTTTTTCTCCATTGGTCATAAAATTCTATCTTCGTCACTGTTCTTTATCCTTTTTCATGGTTAAGTTATATGAACATCGCTGGTGGACGACGTGACATGAAATATGAATATTGCTGGTGGACGATGTGACATGACATGACGTGAAATTAGCAGATATTGTGTGGTTGTTCCTGTTTCGGATGCCTCATAGCCTTGTGTACAAATGAGTGAGTGTGATTGGGTCTAAATTTTAGATAGTTATTTGCCTTGGGAAGCCAAAACACAAATAGATATTTTTGGTATATAGTTGTATGGTGAGGCTGTGCATTTTTAGTTTCTTTTTCTTTCTTAATATTGTTTGATGCTATTCGCGTATTCGTGAAAAATGTCGAAGTTATTCTCATCATAATCCATCAACTATTCAATTAGTCCAGATAAGCCCATTTCTGATTCTAGCTTGGTGATATTCCTTTTTAATTTAATAATCTCGCAAAGTTAAGGGGACAAATAAATTAATTATGAATATGGATGCACGTTTGCAGCCAACCATCTTGATTTATTATAATTAATTGTGGAGCCCATCCTTTTTTTTTTAATACTCGTTGACGACTTCAGATTATTAAAATCATAAGAAGAAGCCAGAATTTTTTTTTTTTTTAATTGGTCAGCTTAAGTAATTTTGAATCGTGAGCTGATGCAGACTTGGTTCCTTCTGGACCGTGGCCCGCCACACTGATCCGTACAAATTACTTTTAATCTTTTACGTTGAGATCCTTAAAAAAAAGGAAAAAGTAACGGACATTTCAAATGGTAATAATTAGTTCTAGCAACAAAAAGGGGGAAAAGGCCAATGAATTGTTAATTTATATTAAAATGGGACACGTCATATGTCAAAATTTATTGATGAGAATGTGCCAATCACTATCGAAGTGTTCATTGGCCTAAAACATGTTTGACAAGCAAAGTTGTCGGATCACTTAATAAGTTATGACAAGAAACATGGACCATTAAGCATAAAAAGTTTGCCTCCGAGTATAGAATTAAACGTTATGAGCATGTTGTTTGAGGGTAGTCATGTAACATTCAAGTCTATTTGCTATGGTATTGTTCGCTTTTAACTCCTGTTTGACAATTTTTTCTTTTTGGAAATGATGAGTTTTTTAATAGTAAATTTTGGAAAATATGCGGTTAAAAAGGTAGGAAAAAGGTAGAAAAATATGTTGTTTGAGGGGCTTTGTTCGCACGATTTTTTCTTGGACTTCCACTCAAAAGGTCTCGTATCAATTGAAATGTTTTTTCACTTATAAATAAATCTCATTTTTCTATTGTCATAGACGATGTAAGATTGTGGGTATTTCAAGCCATACATGCTTAGTCAATTCAATTTCAAGAATTAGAGATTTATGAAAACAATCCACTCAGTACGTAGCTAAAAATCAAATGATATTGAGGGCGGGTTTCTATAAGCATTTCTATCAAATAACATATATGTGGTAAGGTGCACACAATACTTAACAGTGTTATAGAACAAGAACAAGTTAGGATTCTATTTATTTTAGCGTTGAGTGTTGGCCATAACTGTATATCAGACATACCACTAACATTTAAAATGCATTAAATATGATATCGATAATTTTGTGATGGAGCTTTTAGTGCATAGTATTCAACATCACAATACGATTACGAAAACAATTAATAAATGAAGTCACCTAAATTTGTGCTAACAAAAGCTAATATAAGCCCTTGTTTGATTAGGATTAAAATTAATTTTAACTATATTTCAATGGACCCACAACCTTTCAACTACAAATTTTATCAAAATCTAATAAAATTTTGATTTTAATTTCTACCAAACATATGCTAAAGTAGAGACAAATAATGATACTCAATTATTACATCAAAACTCGTAATAAAACATATACACAATTTTTTTTTCTTCTCCTTATATTTTTCCAAAAAAATAGAAATAAAAATAAAACAACAAACTTTATTCCAAATTTATAACATGACTTATAATCAAATTGGGTGCAATATTTTACCCAATTATTGAAGATATTGACATAAATAATGGTATAACAAATTCAATGGTTGGTGAATAGTAGACAATGGACAGGTAGACCGTCCCGTCCATTGCAGTTGCCCCTCCAAGATCAAACTCTTTGTAAATTTCACTGGAGGTCCCCAAACGTACAGACTTCTTTAAATAGATCACTCAACTTATATTTTTATTTCAATTTAAATACTTCAACTATAACCTTTTTAAAGACGACAGAGTTTTGAACTGGCCATTAAATTTGTAACCTGAAACATGAAATTTATCATCTTTCGATTCTTTCCCACACAAAAAAAATAATTGTGTGGTAATACGTAGGTCAGAAATTCTATCTTTTTAATAACAACAAAATCGTCGATTAAAAAGTTATGTGATCAAGCTAAAATAAACTCCTAAGTTGGGTGACCGACAATGAAATTTTCTCAAAACCCACGCCACCCCACCCCACGACAAAACAACACAGAAAGAAATGGAAAGAAAAACATAAAAAAATCTCCACTCAATTTTTCCAGTTGCTTCTGTACATGAAGCAAATCTCCATTTCTTTCGGCCAAATTTCTCTGTCCGAAAATTTCGTAAGAATTCAAGATTTTTTCGTAAGTACTTCATACAACAATGGACGGTCAGATCGACGATGAATCATTCCCCACAAATTCTCACCATAGCCGCAATTTTCGCTCTTACTCTGCGAAGTTTACTGTCAATTCCGATGATGACGACGACGAAGATGAAGTTAGAAGCAATACTAACACCAAGAGATTCAGCCCTGATGAAGCCTCGTCAAATCACCAAAAAACCCCTAAAGTTTTCGACCGGTTTTACAACTCATCCTCAGATGAGGATGAGGATGATGGCGTCAGCGGATCATCGCAGAATGATTCTGTTCAGAAACGGCTGGATTACATGATCCAATTTCTTGATAGGAAGCTTTCTTCTTCGTCATCACCGGATACTAGTAAGAACCAGCCGTTGCCGGAGTTTATTGGGACCGGTGGGGGGAGTGGAGTATTTAAGCCGCCGTTGAGGGCCCCTGTGCACCCTGGCCGGCCGCCAAGTCTGGAGATAAGGCCTCACCCGTCGAGAGAAACCCAAGTGGGGTGTTTTTTGAGGAACATTGTTTGCGTGAATGATGACAGTGGACCGCAGTTATGGGCTGGTTCGGAGTGTGGAATCCGGGTTTGGGATTTGAAGAATGAGATATATGGTTGTGGGGCGGAGGAAGGGGAGGAGGAGGGGACGGTGAGGTATTGGGTGTCTGTACAGTGCCCGGCCACGATGTGTGTGGTTGGGGATGCTGGGAATAGAGTTGTGTGGAGTGGGCATAAAGATGGGAGGATTAGGTGTTGGAAGATGATGGATTTTAATGGAAATGGGAATGATACTGGTAATAGAAGTGGGTTCAAAGAGGCACTTTCATGGCAGGCGCATCGTGGGCCGGTTCTCTCCATGACCATGACGTCTTATGGTATCTCACTATCTTGGATTTTCTAGTAATTTTTTGTATCTCATCCATTTTGATTACATCAACGGTAAAGGACGACATGAGTGCATTCAAATTCTTACTGAATCCTGACTCTGATTTTGTTTAGGGCGAGAGGTGACTGATGATAGTTTCTTCAATTTTTAGGATATTTTTGTAGTGAAACATATTCTCAAAAGTTTTTGGGGCTGACGATATTATTGTTGGGGTAAGTAAAAATATGATTTTAGTTTGTTGGAGACTTTGATTTAAGTCATTTAGGAAAATTTGGGATTTAACCAAAGGTTCTTTAATGGGAAGACTAAGATTCCGTCTTTGGATCCTTGAGCATAAGTAAGAGTCATGACTCTGTTATCAGCGTAATTGATGAAAATGTTTTATTAGAAAGGCTCGAAAATGCTTTGATAGTGTATTTGGGATGTGCCCCATTTTATGGTGCCTTCATAAACTTCATTTGTATAAGAGTAAAATATAGCTGTTCAAGAATATGAATAACTCTATTACCGTGCATCAATGCACATGATGTTCTTTTATTGCCCACATTCTCAACCATTTGGTGCTCTTCAGCTTTACCTGGGAATTTCAACATTTTTTTCTTGGAATTCTATTCTTCCCGCAATTCTATCATGGTTGCTTGGGCATCTTTTTCCTTTTTTCTTGCAATTCTTGTGGTATTGAAATCTCAATAAACAATGCCAAATTTTACATTGTATTAGCTAATATTATAGACATTATGATCTTTTTCTCTTAAGTTTTTTCTTTGATCTAGGGGACTTATGGTCGGGATCTGAGGGAGGTGCACTTAAGATCTGGCCTTGGGAAGCTATTGAAAAATCCCTCTCCCTAACAATTGGAGAAAGGCATATGGCTGCTTTACTAGTAGAGAGGTCATATATTGATCTGAGGAGCCAAGCTGCACTAAATGGTGTTGGTTCCTGTAATAACATGTTCACTTCGGATGTCAAGTTTATGATATCGGATTATTGTGGAGCAAAGGTCTGGAGTGCTGGCTATATGTCATTTGCAATTTGGTAAGTTTGAATCGAGTTGTTCTGGATCCAGATGGGATCTAATATTTACATCTGTGCTATTCTATTAATTCTCGACAGTGCAACCTTAATCTGAAACTTAGAGTTTACTGAAGTTTGAGAGTGCGATCAATTCATTTGTGCATGGTTAATAGCTTGTGCAGAAATAAGATTGTTTCTTCAAATACCAAATGATATGCTCACACAGACATATTTGCATTCACTCATACACAGGTCTTCTTGGACATACCAAGCGGTGTAAATCCTTAAGCTTGGTGTTTACACAGCATCATTCACCAACATAATATGGCTTTAGGAAGTATGATTTATAAGGATAGTCTTCAAGGTGCACTACTCTTTTGTTGTGTATGACAGTTTCATTTTGCATCTTGAGAGTTCTTACTTTCACGTTTCTTAACACACTCTGCTTAACAACAATTTCTTGTATATGTGAAGCTTATATATTATAAGAATGTAAAAATAAAATTAACGGGTTATCAGAAAGAATCAGGGCCATTACATGATAAGATTCTTACTCGTCTTCTGTTAGTTTCTAGATTGCTTGTTGTTGGACTGTCTTTCTAGTCCTGCAATTATTTTTACTGGGTTGAATTATCTCGACGTTCTGTTTCACAGGGATGCTCGAACAAGGGAATTACTGAAACTGTTCAACATAGATGGTCAGATTGAAAACACGTCATCAATGCAAGATTCTCTAATGGAGGAAGAAGTGAGAATGAAGTTTGTATCTGGTTTGAAGGAGAAGCCACAAAACTCGTTCAATTTCTTTCAGCGTTCCCGTAATGCCATATTAGGAGCAGCAGATGCTGTTCGCCGAGTTGCAGCAAAAGGAGCTTTTGGAGATGATAATCGACGAACTGAAGCATTGGTCACTACAATTGATGGAATGGTTTGGACTGGATTCTCAAATGGATTACTTGTGCAGTGGGACGGAAATGGCAATCGCTTGCAAGAATTCCAGTATCTTCCTTTTGCTGTTCAGTGCCTTTGCACATTTGGGTCACGAATAAGGGTAGGTTATGTAAGTGGGCACATGCAAGTGTTGGATCTAACCGGCAATTTAATTGGAGGATGGCTGGCTCATAGTAGTATGTTGATAGATTTAGCTGTTGGAGCTGGTTATGTTTTCACCTTGGCTAATCATGGTGGTATACGTGGATGGAGCATTACTTTTCCTGGACCACTTGATAATATACTGCGTTCAGAGTTGGCTGGGAAGGAGTTTTTGTATACTAGGCTGGAGAATTTGAAAATATTGGCTGGAACATGGAATGTTGGACAAGGAAGAGCATCTCCTGATTCCCTTATATCATGGCTAAGTTCTGCAGCTGCAGACATTGATATCATCGTTGTCGGGTTGCAGGAAGTAGAAATGGGTGCTGGTTTTCTAGCAGTGTCTGCTGCTAAAGAAACTGTAAAACACCTCTTTTCTTTCATTATTTTATTTTTTATTTTTCTGTTTTTGTGGTAAATCTTCGTGTTTTCACCATGTCAAGGAGATATTAATAAATGATTTTTGGCATGCTATCGGTTCAGAAACTTTTTAAGTATAAGATATGTTCTGCTTGCAAACTTTTGAATAGTAAAAGAACTATTTCTGTGTGCAAGTGACTGCAGTTGATATCGGTACCAGTATATGCGCATATATGTGCATCCCAGATAATTATTATGATGCATATGCATCAAATGGGGGTTGTCTTCAACTCTATCACATGTGATGCTTATTTTGAGACAGAAACTTTAAACATAATTGCATTGGATATTTGTTATACTTGGAATGATCAAATCATCCTTTACTTTCCCTTGCCAGTTTGTTAGTTAATTCTTTGAAACCGTTAATTGCTGAAGATAATATATGCGTGTGTGTTCTTTGATTCTGTCTTTTTTTCTTTTCTAATTTGGGATGATTGAGTTGAACGTTGCCATATTAATATAAAAATGCATTAAATGCAGATGGGTCTTGAGGGTAGTGCTGCAGGGCAGTGGTGGATAGACATGATAGGGAAAACCTTGGATGAAGGGGCTACTTTTTCACGCGTTGGCTCCAGACAGTTGGCAGGCTTGCTTATCGCTGTGTGGTTAGTATTGCATTGCACATGGAATATTAGTGTTCGATCCTATAATTTAGAAGTTGAACATAAATGGGATGCGTTTTTGAACTTCTAGTCTTAATAAATCCTGCTGCACCTGCAATTTAAATAAGTTCTCTCTGCTTTTGATTGCCTTGATAAAGGTTTCCCTTCTCAAGTTTGTTTTGGAAAGCGCAATTTGGGATTACAAACCCATGTTCTTTTGTTTCTCAGTGTTCTACTTTTCCCTTCATTTTGAGAAATATTGTTGATTACTTCATTTAAACCTTTCTGCTTGTTTTGAGGGCTGCATAAATGATAGCGATTCCATTTTGATGGAATGTATATGCGCGTGCTATATCGACTTCAGTTTACCCTTCTTGTTATGATTCGTCCACTTCCTTTTCTGTAACACATAAATGCTTTTTCATTATTAACAAGTAATAGTGTGATAGAAATAAGTGGTGTATAAGTAGGTAGTAGTTGTGGGTCGGTTAAAATCAAAGTTTGACTTTGATCTTTAAATTTTAAGGAGATTATAATGAAAGACAAACAAGCACTAAATACTGTGGAAAACTAAACCCTCCATAAAGCAAGTCTGGCAAAGAAGTATTTCGCATGCATGTACCTTCTGTCATTGGCTCTTAATAGGACTTTTCATGATGTATAGTTTCAATCTCTAATAAACAAATATTATCTTTTAGGGTTAGAGTCAATATTCGATGCCATGTTGGAGATATTGATGTTGCAGCAGTTCCTTGTGGTCTGGGACGTGCTATCGGTAATAAGGTATTATTTTGTTTGTCCACTCTAATAGATGATCGTGAATCAACTTTAAAAACTTCAGTATAAATTGGTGTTTTTTTTTTTTTTGGTAGGCTTAAGTTGACAAGTAACAAATTAAAACATAATTCATCAACTATATATCATTTTATGATATTGCTATATTTTTAGTATGAATTAGCAACTATTGATGTCATGTAATGATTTATTGACAATGTTTTATGGAAATTGACTACCTTTTATAGCTGAAA
Organism: Fraxinus anomala; assembly: GCA_903798345.1. Lineage (NCBI taxonomy): Eukaryota > Viridiplantae > Streptophyta > Magnoliopsida > Lamiales > Oleaceae > Fraxinus > Fraxinus anomala. Next base: position 38,711 of record CAIGRN010082636.1, read on the forward strand.
AATATAATCCCCTCTAGAATTCCCACCAGTTTAAGCACCTTTATATTCAAGTATAACGGGATCTTTCCTTTATTATTGTATCATATAGATATGTAAATCCGCTTCATCATCTACTTTTGCAGTATCATTTGCAACTCTTTGTGATACACTTCACCTTAGTCTAATTTTTGGGGTTGGTCCTTCATATTGGAGGTGCAAAAGTGCACACAATTATCTGCTGTAGAACTGCATTGGTTTGTCATTGAATAGGTCCACGCATAGTATGCTTTTTGTTTGTATAACACATTTTTCCTGTCTATATTGTTAATTTGGCTAAGTTCCTCTGAGCAGGGAGCTGTTGGTTTGAGAATGAGAGTGTATGATCGGGTAATGTGCTTTGTGAACTGTCACTTTGCTGCACACTTAGAGGCTGTTAGCCGCCGAAATGCTGATTTTGATCACGTATATCAAACAATGGTCTTTAGTCGACCGTCTAACCTTTTTAATGCTGCTGCTGGTATGGTGCGATACCTATTGTTATGTTGCTTGCTTGCCTGCTCAATGTATTTATTACCGCTTGTTTATAGTTCATGCTTGCCCTTGGTCCTTTCTGTTGCAGCTGGTGTATCATCTGCGATTCATATGCTACGCAGTACAAATGTACGTATATACTTTTAATTGGTACTATTACTATCTAGTCTCTAGATTTCATCGTAGCAGCTTCCATTGTTTATTCCATAACAATGCGTCTTTGATAAAATTTCACGTAATAGACTAATGTTATTAATACTGATGTCTGTACAGGCTATGGCTATTAATCCCGTTGATGGGATACCAGAGCTTTCTGAGGCGGACATGGTTGTATTCCTGGGAGACTTTAACTATCGGCTCGACAGTATATCTTATGATGAAGCAAGGGATTTTGTTTCTCAAAGATGCTTTGGCTGGCTTAGAGAGAAAGATCAGTTACGAGCAGAAATGAAAGCTGGAAATGTCTTCCAAGGGATGCGGGAAGCTATTATCAGATTTCCTCCAACATACAAATTTGAAAGACACCAAGCTGGTTTAGCAGGTATGTTGGCCAAAATTTAGGAGTTAAATGAGATTTTGTGTGTAGGTGTTCGGATTTATCTTCTTGTACGACAATTAAATGCATAGCAATTAGTAGAAATCCTTATTAATTGACAGAACATAATTAGAGTAATTTTTTTTCTTGCATTCTATTTTGAGATCTAATCTTATTTTGAGATCTAATCTGTGTATGATTGTTTTAAGGGTATGATTCTGGTGAAAAGAAGCGAATTCCTGCCTGGTGTGACAGAATTTTGTATCGTGATAGCCGTTCGGCTTCAGTATCTACATGCAGCTTGGACTGTCCTGTAGTATCTTCAATTTTGCAGTAAGTTTGTCTTAGAAGGGTTGTTCTTTCACATACAAACTAATGCATTGAGAATATATGTCACGTGATTAGCTAATGGAGTCGTCACTCTTATTGACAATTTTCTTTAAGCAATACTAACTGATACCTAATATGATTGTAAAGAACAAAGCTTGTTCCACATATCAATATAATATATCTGGTACACACCAGTACATAGTTTCATTAAGAAATTTACAATACCAATTATTTGACAGGAACTACATACGGTGTTTATGCATGAGTTATGGACGTATTTTAGCATATGTAGCTACATGTAAATTAGATATGGCCATATGATATTATACCTCGTTTTGGTCAAGCTTGTTTACTTATTTAGTTATTTATTTTAAATTTGTTTGAAGCTTATTTTTAGTTTGGAAGACTATTTAAGATATACAAGAACAAGGTTTATGGAAGATAAAATTGAATTTCCGTAATTCTGAGTGAGGACGAAAAACCAACATGATAGACAGTCTTTATTTTATATTGTAAGGGAGAGTAACATATTAGAAAGTGAAACACAATGGCTTTTTATATGAGTGTGAATAACAAGAAGATTGCCTCCATATACTGGTATTGACCTTATCAATATCTCAAATCAATGTATAGGGTCTGCTTGGTACCTAAATGGGCACTAAAATTTTGAACTTCATAATAAATGTGTTCTAATCGGTGATTAGTTAAGTCATCATCATTGACATCTTTTTGACAGGTATGAAGCTTGCATGGATGTGACAGATAGTGACCACAAGCCTGTCCGTTGCATTTTCAATGTGGAGGTTGCCCGAGTCGATGAGTCAGTGAGAAGACAAGAGTTTGGTGAAATCATTAGATCAAACAAGAAAATCAAGCATCTGCTTGAAGAATTATCTGAAGTTCCAGAATCAATTGTTAGCACTAACAATATAATCCTACAGAATCAGGATACATCTGTATTGCGCATCTCAAATAAATCTGGGAAAGACATGGCTATGTTTGAAATAATCTGTGAAGGTCAGTCCACCATCAATGAGGATGGACAAGCATTTGATCATTGTACAAGAGGTTCTTTTGGCTTCCCCAGGTGGCTTCAGGTAATTTCTTGATTGCACTGTTGAAATTGAGGTTCCTATTAGTAATCCGATAAATAAAGAATGTATGACTAAACCTACAAGGTTTGGGTTCATCATGGTCCACATAGCACATGGAATGTACAACGTGTGTTGCAGATTCAGACGCCTTCTCTTAAAAATTATGTCCCGTCTATGCTCATTTGATATAGGGTAAGTATTGAAATTAAAATACAAGAGGTTAAAAGGCAGTAACAAACAGTAAATGCGAATTTGTATCTTGACGTTGTTTTGTTTTTATGTGCTTTCATTCACAACAATAGCCATTATTAGCTCTGTCAAATTTGCTACAACTTAGTTGTTGTGGACCCCGTGTTAGTCTCAGGGCCTATTTACTCACGTTATATGTTGAACCATCTCATCTAAAAGTTTAAACTGTTTGGGAGAGGACACATTTAGCCCCCGTTTGGCTTCCATTATTTGATGTTATAATTTTTGGAATAGTGTCCTTTTGGAGAATATATGGTTGAAAAAGAAGAAAAAGTTTTTGGTTTATGTGTAATATTATTTTATTGGATAATATGTTAAAAAAAAGAGAAAAAAATGTATTATAAATATAATGGGGGTCAAACGGGGGCTTATATGTATGAATTTAGAGCGTGTTTGGGAAGTCTTTATAAACGGTTTAAATTATAAATAAATAGAAACGAGTGTTGAATAAGTGAGTTTACTTGGAGTCTCTCGAAATGTGTAGATAAAAAGTGTCTTGAGTGTCTATAAACCGTTTATAAATTTAAGCCAAACATAGGCTTTCAAGATTTTGTTAGGCTGATTTTATAGTGTACTTAAAAACTTTTTGTTGATCAGTTGTAGAAATAATGATTCACTAAGCTTCAGCTTTGGATAACAAGAATCCCATAGAAACTTACTACATGTTTCTTGGTTTTAAATCTGAACAGGTCAATCCGGCAACAGGAATAATCAAACCGGGTCATATTGCTGAGATTTCAGTCTGCAATGAGGAATACCAAACGCTGGAGGAATTTGTGGATGGTGTTCCGCAAAACAGTTGGTGCGAAGATGCCAGGGACAAGGAAGTCATTTTGGTGGTTAAAATACACGGAAACTTCTCAACAGAGATGATAGATCACCGTGTTCGTGTACGCTTCAGCATTTCTGGCAAGCTCATGCCAAAGGATACTAAATCCAACAGCTTCAATCGCTACCAAGCAAATGTCCTTCACCGGTCTGATATTCAAAGGCTCAGCAGTTCCTGTGATGTAGTTGACCAGTTAAGACATTTACATACCCCTTGAAGCAGGATGTTCGGCCCCAGAATTCCTATTTTGACCATTACATTGGTATACGACGCTCCTGATTATGATTAGCTCCATATATCTACATACTTGTGGAATGTGGATACAGTTGCATGCTTTTCTCCAGAGATTTTGACTTCTTTTATGAACTTTCATCAAATTCTTAGAACACGTTCATTATGAGTCATTCTTATTTTTAAGTTTTATTTTCTTCTGAAATTTTGTGTATAGAACAGTCAAGGAAGTGTGATGATGAGGGAAGAGAAGTGTTTTAGTTTTCTCCTATCCTTCAAGTTTGATTTTTCTGATTTCTAGCCCATTGAGTATAAACTTGCAAGTGTAAAATTCTTTTGTTTCAGTTGCATGCCCTTTTTATGAGTCTTGTATTGGCGGATAATATCATTTTTAGGGTTTAGTATAGCGTTAAGTCACCCAGCTTAAGGTTCTTATACATCATCATGATAACGTTTAATTTACGTATTACAGTCTACCTTAATATTATCCATCGTACCACGTTCCTATTAGGTATAGATTTTTTAAGAATAAATTTTGTGAGTGATTTTTTTCTTGGAGATGGTGTAGTTAGAAAGAGAAGTTATGCAGAAACGTGTAAAATTATTTTATTAAAAATATTTGTGGTTGAAAATTAGAGAGAAAAAATGAATTATAAAAAATGGTGGCCAAACATGGACTCATTTGAAATCATCTTGAAGGTTGTGAAGCTAAATTTTTATTTATTACAAATTTCCACCAACTTGAAATCGGACATAATGAGCTCTATTTTATCCATCTATTCTATTAGGAACCTTTGCACTTAAAAATGTAACATTAAGAAGTTTGGTATTGAAAGAAAAATTGGGCGTGCACGAGTATAAATTGAGGACCATAATTGCAATTTATCCTTTGACACGAAATAAAATCTTCGAAACATAGTTATTTGACTCGTACAATTAATAGCGAACACAAAATATTTAAAGAGACGTCAAAGTTCTGTAGCCCACAACATATTCGTAAAATTGTAATGTTTCAAAAAAAATAAAAATTCAAAAACTACGAGTATACTACACGAAATGTACTAATTTGAGTTGAGTCTTATTGTTTGTAATTAGTACGTTATATTTAGTCCTTGTTTAATTTCTATTATTTTTAAAATACGCTATTTTTCTTTTATTTTTAATCACTGATTCTTCGATAAAATAATATTACACGAAAACCAATTTTTTTACTACACATTCTCCATCAAATTACCATTTCAGAATGCATTTTCATCATCATTTTCGTATTAATATTCTATGGAATTACATGTTTTTCATTTATCCTCGTGTATACAGTATATATGGATTATGTATGCGCCGTGGCTAGAAGACCGCGAAATTCATAGATTATGTAATTTTTTTTTATTTTTCAGTGATGTTGGATATTATTTTTGGACATTTCATGAGTAAGCTTAGTATGAACTTCATATACTCTTGATCCACATTAAAATTTTCATTTTTCTACTTATTTTCAAACATACATTCTTCAATAAAATAATATTTTTCATCACATTAATAACTTTTTCTTCCTTTTCAACCACACATTCTCCATCAATCTACTATTTTAAAATACATTCTTTCAAAATAATGTGGCTCAAACACACTCAGTTAAATTAAAATATCTAGATTGACCAATATTTCAGCTATGAAATACAAGTCCAGGTTTCGATTTGATACACATCATTCTTATTTTCTGAGCTCTTAGGGCTACAATTCCTACTAGAAATGGAAATGAACTAAATATTGTTGTCTAACATTGATTTTTGTACTTCGTTTTTATGATGTGCCATTTAGAATTCATATATCGGATATGGACTCAGAGATTGAACCAATAAAAATTAAAAATAAGGATTTCCATTTAGCTTTAGGGGAATTCCAACGAGAAAGTAATTACTCCTAGACATAAAATATCTTACTGTTTGAGGTGGAAAAATTCGAAAAATATTAGTGGAATCCAACTAGATAAAGAACAATGGTTTTATTTGTGTGTTTGTCTCTCATTATTGTAGAAGAAATGGAGTAATGAATAGTATTTTTTGGAGAATGTGTGGTTGAAATTTAAAGTAATTTATTGATTTGTGTGTAGAATATTTTATTGGGTGAATGTGTGGTGGAGAATCTTACTGTAACAAACAATATTTTAAAATAACGGGAGACAAACGGGGCCTCAGCATGAAGCCACTTTAAAATGAAGTTCACTGGTGACCAACTTTTGCAATGAAATTACTAGGTAGAAATGGATGGTTTGAAAACAATTTGGCAAGCTTTGCTTGATTTGACATTTCTTACACAGCGTGACGTGATTTATACAATGTATGCATGATAACTGGGAGAAATCTTACCCAACTCAAAGGAAATTAAGGTCATCAAACATTAAAGAAATATGATTGAAAACAAAGTTTAGGAAGCTAGAAGTTGATCAGAAGATTTGACAAAATACATGAGATATGAAGCGTTATAAAACACTATTAGAGGAGCTTGTTCTTTTCCTGATTTTGAGGCTTCCATTGTAGATTCATAGAGATACATATTTATGTGCATTTTTTAATTCTAGCTGTACTCTGCAGTGTGATATTACACTTTTACGCAAATTGGCTATCATCCTATATCAACAAGGTGCTGGAATATGCTACCTTTGTTGTATGCAAAGGTTTAGAAGTCTGTCATAATGGCCTCGAGAGCAATATTGCAAAGGAAAAAGTTTCTTTACGACTCCCTTAATCAGCCCAAGTGGTTGGTTCGATGGTTTTCGAGTTTTGAACATGGAAGTTCATCTGGATCTGGGGTTCCTTATTCACGGAATTGGAGCTGGGCTGTGAGCTATTCATCTTCAAGCACCAATCACGTAGATGAAGAGGATTCACATTCTCTAAGCAATGATGAAGCACTAACTAGTTTGACAAAAGAATTTCTTAGGTGTAGTTCTTCTTGTATTCCAACTTTGGGCTACGGAATTGGAAGATCAGGGGCTCTGTCCCCATTGGGAGCCAGGTGGACAATAGAATATGCACGCTATTTTTCCACTGCTGCAGCGGGTCAGCCCGAATTAGGTATTAGTGATGATAAAAATGAAGAACAAGCTATGAATCAGAAGAAGGAAGCTTCACCAGAAGAATGTGACCAGGCAGTTGAAGGTTTGAGCACTGTCAAAGCCAAAGCCAAAGCCAAAGCCAAGCAGCTGCAAAAATCCCAGAAGGGTGCTAAACCTATACTGAAGAGAATGTGGGCCATGCTTTTAGGGATTGGTCCTGCTTTAAGGGGCCGTTGCTTCTATGAGCAGGTATACTTGAGATTTTTTCATTTTGAAGTCCAAAAAGTCTTATAATATGTCTTTTTTGTTCTTCTCTGCTCTCCTTAATTCAGGAAGGATTGGGCAAAAAAGTTGAGGCACTGGAAGGATGAGTTCAAATCCACAATGCAACACTACTGGTTGGGTACTAAACTACTTTGGGCTGATGTTAGAATAAGTTCGAGGCCATTGTTAAAACTTGCTAGAGGGAAGACTCTTTCCCGGAGGGAGAGGCAACAACTCACACGAACAACTGCCGACAATTTTAGACTAGTTCCTGTTGCAGTTTTTATTGTTGTTCCACTCATGGAGTTCTTGCTGCGTGTTCCTGAAATTGTTTCCCAACATGTTGCCCTCAACCTTCCAGGATAAGATGAAAGAACAGGTAACACTTGAGTGATTATTACACATCTGCTAAATTTATCGATGTCCGGTTTAGTGTTCATACCGTTGTGCAATACATGCTCCATATATCACTGGATATCGAAATAATGTAGGTGTCTTACTCGATAACATTATCTTCTTAAGCGTAATGTACATATAAGTGAAAAAATGTCATCGTTGATAAGAGTTATGAAATGCCCTTAGGCTGGTTAATCATGACCACTTATTGGCAGAAACTGTAATAACTAGCAGTTAGTTTGCCGTCTAAAAGTATGCTCGGGATTAAAGTATACGACAGATTCTTTTGATACCCATTTGTATGTAAATCATATATATATATATATATATATATATAAAGTTGTTTAATTAAATTATATACTCAATTAATTTGGACGCCTTAGTTGAAGCTGAACCTCATCAATTTTACTGGTTGAAGTTCCTATTCAACCTGTCAGCACTATAATTATAGGGCCTAAGCTGACTGGCATGTGGCCTGTGGAACCTTTGAAAGATGCAATTTTAAAATTAAGAAATTCTTTTTAAAATTTCAAAAATCAAGTCATAATAAAATTTTATTTATTAAATAGATAATTAAATATATTTTATTAATTAAATATATTAAGATCAATATTATACAGGTTATGGTTATAGTTATGTACTGATCTCAATTACAGAACGTTGTAGTCACAAATTTTATAGGCCACAACTTATTTATCGATAACAAAT